>JBAMCG010000016.1:1800000-2014516 GCA_037075325.1 Drosophila mayaguana | reverse complement strand
AGATACAGATACAGATTCAGAAACACCTACATCATGCGAAAGGGCATATCGTATTTGAAGGGCAGGTGGCGATGCATCCACATCTCCCAGAAAGATCTCAGCACAAATGCCATCGTATTAATGGAGCTTAGCGTAAAGATGAGCATGCACAGGAAGGTGGCCAGCCTATAATACCTGGTCTTGAGGTCGGTTCGCTTGCCTTCCGTCTGCTGCTCTGTCAGCTGCCTTATGCGCTGAATGAGCGCTGCCACCTCCACACGACTGGACCACATGCAGGCCATTTTGAAGAGCGTGGTCAGGCTGCAGGCGAGCGGACAAAAGGCATCCATGGCATCCACTGGACTGGTGTGTATGTAGCTCCAGCCAAAGCTAAACTCCGCCTGGCAGCAATGCAGCAAATTCACAAAATTAAAGATGAGCCAGCATGTGGACCAAATGCTGGGCAGGCGCTCGAAGTACAAGCCCAGCAAACCAAATGAATATCTGGTGACAAAGAACAAATGCTTCTCCAGCGGATAATCTTTGCTCAAATACTTTGGATACATTGCGCTCAACTAATTGCCGTCACCCAAAGGATTTCCCTATTTATATTGCTGATATTATCTGTGGAAATAATTATGAGCTATTGTCGTACAGCTAATAATATGTTTGCCTAACTAATTAGGCGTTTGTTTTGCTGCCTGTTTCCACATAATAAATGCCTTAATTAAGCTCTACGCAGAAGGATTGAACACTTGCTTACCTAATGAATCACTTGCTTACCAGGCAGGTGTTTACCATATTCATATTAACTGTAATAATACGTTTAAGTACAAGCTAATGAGATAAAATATGCCCACAATCATGTAGACATAGTATGAATATATTCAAAATTTGAGGATAACAGAAAATAAAAATATCCACAATTTCTAGTTGCCTACCATTTATGAATATGCGCCTATATTAATATTTCCCAAAAGATCTTGAAGGCTTACGTTCATTTATGAGAAGTGCATAGAAAGGGGTAGTTCTATAAGTATTTAAAGCTTGTATTAAAGTTCTTAAACCTCACTTTCATGCATGAGGATTGCGTAGAAAGGCTTTGTTTAATAAACGATTCTGCTATAAGGGAGAACAATGAACATTAGCTTGCTCCAGGTTTGGTTTCAGAGCGCATCACGCCTAACTTATTCCATATGTAACGGTATACAAAGAGATACACGTATAGTATATCGTATATCTATGCATAACCTAATTTATAGCTCCAATTTAAATTTAATCAGAACTATTTCGCATCAGTAAGCTCTGAATTCAATGCAATGCAGAAATTGACTATTTGAATTGTGAATTTCCGTTGGCAAACGCATTTTTTTCCCACAATGTTAATTGAGGCGCATGTCGTGGCATAAATCTCCAGGTTCTTGAACTGTACTCAAAATCGAGAGATAGCGAGAACGAGAGAGAGAGAGAGAGAGATAAAGAAAATACGACAAACCTGAAAACCTGAAACCATATAGATGAGGAAAAGAGGAAGAGTTTCGAGCATCATCTGCGAATATGCGAGCAGGCAATTGGAATTTTAAATATAGTCACACGAGCAAACATTTCACGACTTTTACATGTATATATACACTCTATGTAAATATATATAGATAGGTTTATTTCTTTTTTATATGTGGGTCACTATGCCTTTGTTGCCCTTTTCAATATTCTGTGCGTACGAACGATTTTGCATACTTATATTTCTGATTTATGCTGATTACTGCGCATATCAATTGGGTGGAGGAATTTATGCATGCATCGCCAACAAAGCGAAATGAATTTGATGGGAGGTATTGTAATTAAGTTAAATTAAGCATGGGGTTTATTTACAGAAACGATAAGGGACTGATGTATCTTCGCGTAAGTATAGTAATATACTTTGTAATATTTGTAATAATGTAATATTTGATCGATTCTATAATAGACCTCTAATGACTCTTTTATGTTGAAAGTGCTATTTCATGCAAAGGATAATAATGTAGAAAAAGGTATTTAAAATATCCTTCAAATACTCTATTTTTCTCTCATCTAGATTTTTGTTCACACCTTCTCCTGGGACTTTTTTGATTGGCAATCAACTTAAATCGAAATTCCTGTTGACAGTTGAGTATTTTGACAGATGCTGTCAATGCTCAACGTCTACCTGCCGCAGTTGTCCTGCTGCATACATTTTTAATTAATTCCCCCAGCTCCCTCATGCAGTACCACGCAGCGTATACGCAATCAAAAATGTTAGCTTATTGATTTCAAGCTTTTATTGCAAGTGCAAAATATGTGACTTCATTGCTGTGGCAGCCAGCTGCGCGGGCGACCTATTGATTTTGCATAAAGACACGATATCAGTCGCACATCCTTGATGGCCAATATGCAGGCAAGCTGCTTCCTTTTCGCTGATATCATCGCCTGGAAATACTTTTGGTGCTGTAGCTACCCCCAAAATAAACAGGCGAGGCCAGCGCAACCACTCAACCACCAGGCCACAGAGCCACCCAACCGCCCAACCGCCCAACCGCCCAGTCGCCATTCTGTTTGACTTTTATGACAACAAACAAATAAACGAACTAACTCACGTACACACCCATACACCCACACATAAACACACACACACACGCACACATACGCACACACGCATCTCGACGCCAACCCTCGAGGCGCTGAAAATGTTTTTGAATGCTTTCACATGGCTTTTCTTTTCATACTATATACCCCTTGAATTTCCGAGAGTAAGCTTATATAAAAAGCAGAAACATATCAAAAGTGCCTATGCTTTTATATATAAATACATCTAAACTGTTTTTGAACAATTTGAAAGATTATTTCCCTTAGAATCAAAGCCGCAGCCTCTGAACTTACAGCATAACATCTAGTCGATCAGTGCAAACTGTAAACTGTAAATCTAATAGTCTTCGATTTCTAAAAAATAAACGGGGGCTTACTCCTCTGATTGGAATATCATAGTTATAATACTTATATAGCTTGGTCTATTTTGCGTACAGGGTGAGTTTACAACAATGTCGCGTACTTTTCCACTTATTGACTTTATAGAGTGCTGAGGAGTGTAGGCTTTTTGCCTACAGGGTATCTAATAGAAAACTTTAAACTAGAACAAGTTTCGTGACTTTAATAGCGAATGCCACACAGTTTGCAGGATGCTTACCGGTCTTGTACCTTATCGTATGATACTTGTTTTTGGATTTCCTACAGGGTATTAGCTTGTCATGCACTCTTAGTCTACGCACCTCAGCTAGTTGCTAAGGCAGGACAAGGAGTAGCTGTAGTCAAAAGTATTTCCAGTGATTCTTCTTCCATGTGATCATGTGGACAGGGTATCTGCTAGTCTGAACAATATTTTGATTTACCAAGGTAACTTTAGACTCTACTGCCCTCTAGGGTATCTTATAGCCGCGCACTTTTAGCTAGGGTATTTTAACAGGCTCTTTTACATTTAAGATACTTAATAATTTACAGGGTATCTGTTAGCAATGCACTACCACAGCTCTAGCTAGTTGCACTTATTTTGTATTTCCGTTTTTTGCTGCTTGGCTGTTATTTGCCAGGGCATCTAGCTAGTCGAACACTCTCAATAAAGCACTTCAAGTTACGGTCTTCTTCTTACATCTGTTGGCGTCGGCGGCCATGCCTGACACACCCTGTTGCAGCAACCACCCCCGCAACTGGAAGCAGGGCCTGGAAATGATTGTGTTGTGTAATGTGCGCCTCTGCCTCTGCCCCTGCCCCTGCCTCTACCTCTACCTCTGCCTCTGCCTCTGCCTCTGCCTCTGCCTCTGCCTCTGCCTCTGCCTCTGCCTCTGCCTCTGCCTCTGCCTCTGCCTCTGCCTCTGCCTCTGCCTCTGCCTCTGCCTCTGCCTCTGCCTCTGCCTCTGCCTCTGCCTCTGCCTCTGCCTCTGCCTCTGCCTCTGTCCCTGTCTCTGCTTCTGCCACAGTCAGTGCGGTTGTTTCGTCTGCTGCTGATGATCCTGCAGCTGGCGCCTCGCGAAAAAAAAAAACAGGAAAAGCAGGCCAACGTGTCATGTGGAAAACAGCAGGCCAGGCCATGCCCGGCAAGGCATGAAACCAGTTTCCCGACTTCAGTTAATATATATATATTTGACGCAGATTCGTACTTGTGCCCCCAATTTTGAGTGGGCCGCGGAAAATGCGAAACGTGAAAAGTGTGGGGCGAGTCGTGAAAAGCGTAACCAGCTTTTACCCTACCGACCGGGTTGGGCGCTTTAGGCTTTCGGATAAAACAGGTTGATTTTCCTGTTTTGCGACTCTCGCTCAGCGCCAACGTTGTTGGCCATTAGCCAAATGGGATTTCACACGCTTCCTTTGGCGCTGCTGTTGCTGCTGCTGCTGCTGCTGTTGCTGAAGTTACCTGATGCCAGTTTAGCACGCCACCGTCCTGACCTCTGACCCTTCCTCTTGTGTCCTTTGGGTAGTATACCCCTACTTCTCTTTATGGCTCTGCTTGATCAATTATTAAAACTCACTCAGTTTTGCAGCGCTTTATTTTTGGTTTTCGGTCGGTGTCATAAATCCGCTTGGGATGCGCAACAGAACTTTTTACTCCAATTCCTATCTCTCTTATTCTGCCTCTTGCCTGAGCTTTTTCACCCCAGCTTTTCGTGCGTAACCCTTATATATAGCGCACTTCTACTCACTCCCTCTACCTGGGCTCTAGCTTTACCACTTCATCGACCCTATTAGTGTGTCCTCCCTCTCTCTCTCTCTCTCCGACATTTTGTTTAATTAAAAATTCTTCCCCGTTATCCCTGCTTTATTTTCTGTCTATCCCTCCTATTCTATATAATTTACTCCTCTTCAAATTATATTTCTATATCCCCCTGTCTTCCTAATTCTTCCTATTACATGTCTCCCTACTTCAATTTTTGCCCTGTAACTAAATTCCTCTTATACCCTGCTTTTGCAATCTGTCCCTAAACCATTCACTCCCTCATTCTCTCTCTCAATCTCTCTATCTCCCTCTCTCTCTCTCTCTCTCTCTCTCTCTCTCCCTCTCTCTCTATCTTCCCACATCTCTTCTACGAGAATTTTCCCTCTACTCTGACTATACTTATATCTTCCTCGCATTCTTTCTCTCTCTCTCTCTCTCTCTCTCTCTCTCTCTCTCTCTCTCTCTCTCTCTCTGTCACTGTCTACTTCCATCTCCCTCTCTGTATCCCTTCCGGTTCATGTCTGCATTTTATCTTTATCGCCAGTTGCCACATCATTTCTGGTGACATTCCGCTCTAGCCTGACCCACATATATCTATGGAGGGGTCGTAGGGGAAGTCGAGAGCAACGAAGGCAACGAGTTCTTTAAACTAATGCTGACAAGCCTCATGCTAATGTCCATTGCGATAAGCGAGAATGCCAACAGCAACAGCAACAGCAATAGCAACATCAACAGCAACAGAGCGAACAAGTACGTGCCGCATTCGATAAATTGCTCTATGTAGAAATTCTCGTCCAATTTTCAATATGTCACGTTATCTTTGGCTTATGTAGAAATGGGGGGCTGAGCAAGAAAAAAAAAACATGCATTAACGCCTGATAATAAAGTTTTTACAGCTATATACATATATACATGTAAATTTGTTAGTCGTCAAATTGAATGCATAAGTGGTATTCCTTGTCTACAGCTAATGGAGGTTCGAGTATTCCTTGGTATTTAGATATTTGTAGTTAAAAGTAATGAGATAACTATAAAGGCATACCTTCTACAAAGAGACCTTAATTGATGGATGACTGAAAAAAATGAATAAACATGGTTAATAAAGTTGGAAAATAAGACAGCCTATTAATGAAAATCAAATCAATCAATATTGAGGGTAAATTAGTATTATCTATTCTATATGATATATGTATAGCTTTCTACACCTTAACTAGTTAATAAGAAATATTCCGCTTGTTCCACCCTATGAGCTTTATTTGAGTTACACAATCAGTTCAGAGAACGTCGGTAAAAAGGCCAGAGTTAAGAGCTATACTTACATAGATCAATAACATCATATTATTAGTTATAATGAACAGGCTGTCATATATGGATATAGAGATAGGAGAGAGATAGATATACATCAGATATGTATACATATAATTGAATTGCCTTTTCCAGCGCCGACAACGTCCTTGTTAGTGTTTTACAGCGAGCAATTAAATTGCAAAAAAAAAGTTGAGTTGAGCGCAATTTTAATTTGCAATGCGGCGTTAATTATAATTAAAACTATTGAGCTAAACAAATATGTGCATGTATAAATAGCGTACAGGGCCATAGACGTGCCATACAGATATGTATATCTATATATATGTATAGTATATATAGATATATGTGCTTGGATAGTACAGAGATCAAGCATGACACAATACAATTTTGCGTTTGACTGCGCGGCACTTTGTGATGTCAACCTCTCTGCACCTCTTACTCTCTCTCTCTCTCTCTCTATTCTCTTCCCTTCCCTCTCTTTCTCTCTCTCTCTCTCTCTCTCTCTCCCTCTCTGAGCGTAATGTGACATAAGCTAAATTGTTTTAAATTTTTGTTGAGTCGCTTTACAAATGACTGCATAGCATTGAGCTGGCTTATTATTGTTAGCGTCTAGTTTCTCTGCTCTAACAGAGAGTGCTAT
Organism: Drosophila mayaguana; assembly: GCA_037075325.1. NCBI lineage: Eukaryota > Metazoa > Arthropoda > Insecta > Diptera > Drosophilidae > Drosophila > Drosophila mayaguana. The sequence goes on along the minus strand of JBAMCG010000016.1, from coordinate 2,007,869 downwards.
GAATATGAGAATAGATGTGTCACGCTTTGTTGATTAGTTATCGCATTATATCTTCTTACTACTAATTATGGAACATTTGCTATCTGTCTTTAATTCATCAATTTGCACATAACTAACTAAATCTCATCCATAATCTATAATCTAAATCTGTATTTGATATGCTCTGGATGCTTGACATCTTCTGTAATCGCATTTCTGTGAGATCTGAATGTGGTATGCTCTGAGGGAATTGCTATATACCTAGGGTACATGAAAATATCTAAAGTTCTTTTAAAATACAAATCTTTTCTTTCTTGAAAACATCTTGTTCTGCAGGTCAAGATAAATGTGATATAGTGCTCTGTTATATTACTAATGTAATCGTACTACTCTAGTACAACAACTTGTCAGAATAAGACTTAAATATGCCTATACATAAATAGTTCTGGCTTATCACTGAAAACAATAATTTGTGTTTCCTCCTAAACTGTTTAATAAATCTTAAAAATATATATAAATATATAATTTTCCTATTTGTATTTATATCTCTTAATACCCTTGTAGATCACTCAAACTTCGACTTGGCTTGCGGTTGCTGTGGCTTCTAATTGAAGTGGTTGCGTTTTGAGCAGCTGTCATGTGGTTGCGGCTTTGTCTGTGGCAGATCTTACACAGAAATCGAATAGGCAATATATGTACAAATATAAATATATATGTGTATATATGTATATATGTATATATGTATGTATATGTACAATACACTAACTACTGCTGCTTCTATAGCTTCCACAGCTTCAACTGCTTTTACTGCTGTTGCGGTCAATAGTGCACGACATAATTGCTGATTGAATGAGGCTGTCAACTGACGTCAGCCTACGACTGATTAATAGCAATTAGCAGTGGCTTCCATAAGTATATATACATCATCAAATATATATATATACTATATATTTGAGATATGCTCTACATTTCAGCTCTGTTTGCTGTAGTTACAGCTTTTATTGTCTAAGGACTCGCCCACTTTATGATACATATAAGTTTTTATACATAGTAGTCTGTATATAGTCTCTATATATCTTTATATATCTCGCTATATATCTTTATACAGCTAACTTTGCAGTTGCAAATCGCAAGCACGCAAACAGTGAAGACGCCAAGTCACGCCAACAATTCAGCTAGTACTTAGCAATATAGCACATACCAAACTATATACATATATTGCGAGGGTTAACCAAACCGTTTGGCAGTTGAAGGTAAAGATCAGGAGTAATTCCTGATACCTATTATACATTTCTAAAATGTTTAGATTTTTTTCATGAGCTCCGCACGTTTGAATATCCTGTAAGATGAGGGTATACACAATTGCATATACGTATGTAGTTCACACAGTCTCTAGAGCGATGGATACACTTCCAGACAGAGCAACTTACAGTTAATATTTAGAAGGGCAATTTATTTAAATCAATATATATTTATATATTTTAGTTATGCAAAATCCACAAACTATTCAAGCCACCCTCGCATACACATATTCATTTAACTCTCAAAAACATTTGGACTCTTGGCTAGGAATTGGATTCTCCTTCATTTTGGCGAAATAAATCTCGCATGCAGCTCGCCCGTCGCATGTTCTCAGGCGCATGTCGCATGTCGCATGTCGCATGTCGCATATTCGTATTTCGCATGACGCCTGGCAATTCGACAAATGGCTTCAAAAACTGGCGCAACACTCGCATAAAACTTTATACCCTCGCGTGTCTACAATGAGTAAAACAAAAGCATTTCCATTTTAATTTTCTAAACTTTATACAAAATATATTTTCCTGGTTCAGTTGCAGCAGCAGCAACAAATGATTCTGTTTAACTTGTTGCCCGATCTAACAGAGGGACTAACCCCATTTTTAGCGAGGCTTTCACATCTGTATTTCGTTGTACAACACTATGAATCGGAAATCAACTTTTATTGAGGACATTTTTTAATGGAACTCAATTCTCAAATCTCTCAAATCTCAATCTCAAATCTGAACAAGTTTTAGAGCTAGATACTAGCTAGAATATCGAATGCCTAAGAAGCTCTTGACTTCCTCTATTGATTTCACAGAATACATAAACTCACTTTATTCATTTTACTATCCATCCATGCCTTTTCGATCCACTCGACTAAACTCAGGCTAAATACTTCTCCTATGTCGCTTACGTTCCCCATTTTGGGAATTCGTAAACACTTTTGATAAGAAATTTCGCTAGGTCTAAATTTAAACTCAATTTAAACTGTTCAGTAATTAGATAATAGACCTAGTACTATAGAGAGATAGTGAGGGAGCGAGCTGAGGTAAGCCAGCTGTACTTAATTAATTTGTACAACTATCTATAGCTAGGGGGTATGAGCTATTAACAGTAGCAAAAACAACTTACACATATGACTACAAAGCTTAACCGATATCAGTTGAACATATGGTCTCGATATATTGATAATAGATAAAGCAAATTTATTTTGTTTTACGCAATTGCTTTCGGTCCCCTAATTGGCTTTCGTGGGGTCTCCACCTTAAGTACTCGAGTTGGTAATCAAAGCGATAGCAAATTGTCTTCTGATTCCCTAGTTTTTGCAATAAAAGAGCCAAAGCGAATCGCCGTCGACTCATTCCAAGCAAAAACTCCTCCAATTGCTAGAAAGATGGGCTTCAATTCCATAACGCTAGTTGGCCTCTTGCTTTGCGCTGTTGGCCTCGTCTCGGTTCATGCTGGCAACGACTATCTCTGGGGCGAAATAGGACCCAACGACTATCATCTGGCCAAGGAGACGGTGTCGAAGGCTTTCTTTTTGGGTCTGGTGCAGACTAAGAAATATGTGTTCAAGCAGAAAGTACGTAGTAAACCGCCTTCAAGATATTTATCTATACAAGACGTCCTCTATGTTCTGTCTAGGATAATTTGGATGCCTTGACCATTACGGCCATTAAGGTCACCGATAAGAAGAAGAGCAATGGAGCTACGGCTGTACTTGTTTCGGGTGGACCCGGTTCGAAGGGCGCTACGATCCTGTTTACTTCGGAGCGTGGCTATGGCATCAAGGATGTCGTTGAGATCTGGGGCCGTTAAGTACTGAATACTGAATATGTAGTTGACAGTTTTCCTCGAGCCTGTAAGCCTAAAAGTATGCCTTCCGCTTGAGAATAAAACATTTTAACTATTTCTGATATTTTACGTGTGCGAAGAAACGGGAATGTTCCAAGGGGATGTTGAAGTTCTTAAGTTCTTAAGCATCTGGCGCATGTGATATCAACTCCTCTTAATGAATTTTCAGTGTTGGTAAGGTCTAAAGTGCTCTGTATACAATCGAGCTAAGTGAAATTAAAGTTTTAGCAATTAAATGGAAGCACGTTATGTAGTGTTGATAAACGATTTTCCTGCACTACAAAAGAGAACAGAATAAAATTAAATCAAATAAGATGTAATTGACTCTGCTTAACTGTTTAGTCAAAGCTAATTGATGTCATCCAAAATTGATGTCAAATTCTTCTGTATTACTAAAACGTCTACGAGGTTTGAGCAGTGTTAGAAAAGGCTTCGCTAAGCTCAACCAAATGCCATTCAAATGGATACCAAACAGTGTTTTGTGAGACACGAAGAGCCACATTTAGAAAATATTTGGCTAAGCCTCAACTGGTTGCTAGACTCCTACAGTTGCGGGAATCTAATCCCATTTATCAAAGTCTAGACGCTGCTGGCCATATATTTATGTATGTTTACTCTACACGTTGTATGTGCATATACAAATGATCCCACAGTCGGCACAGAAGGCACTTCACACACACTCGCACACTCACTCACTGAGCTCGTCGCTTCAAGGCCAACTTCTTATTAAATGCCAAAATGTGAGCGTTTGTATGGAATAGAGAAACTACAAGATACAGATACAGCTACAGCCAGAGCAACAGCTAATGCTAAGGCTACAAAGCATACGCAGCTTTTGCTTGGGACTTCAGCTTCAGCTTCAGCTTAAAGCCAGCAGAAAACTGACCTCTGAGAGCAGGATTATAATTACAGCTGGCAACGAGTGGAGCGATTTGAATGAGAGCGAGAGAGCTGGATGGTATTAAGTGTCTGATTGGAATTCCGATAAGAATGTGTGTATGTTGACTTGAAGATCGTGAGATACAGATAGAGATAGCGATAGCGATCTAGATATAGACACAGATACAGTTACATAAGCAGAATGAGGCATAGCCACGCTTTCGTGTACAGATACAAAGGCATATATAGATACTGAGGGAGTTACACACAGATACATTGGCATACCTCTATATATATATGATAACATTTATAACTACAGATCTCGATACACACAGACATATAAGGCAACATTTGGAGATCGCATGGTGGAATAGATAGATCCGTTATAGATTAAGATGCAGATAGATCCATATGTGTTTGCAGATACATATCCAGATGCATACAAAGATACAAGTTTATTGATTTATAGTCCTTCAGATACTTACAGCTGTCGATGGATGCAGATACAGACACAGATAAGAGATAAAGCTAAAGCCAAGATACTAATCTAAATAGTTTTATAGATACAAACCACATAAAGATACAGATGGATAGACAGATACAGCTTGAGAGACAAATTACTGAAGTTATAGAAATATTTTAGTCATAGGAACACTTTCTGTTTGAATCACACATGCAGATGTTCTTCAGATACAAAAACAAAATTGCATACATCCATAAAATATTTAGGGATTGCTAAAAATCAATCCTTAAAGATATTACCGCAAATACTTACGCTGATGATTTTAGATATTAATGTCCAGTTACATACTAATTAAGGGATATTTTATTTGCAGTTACAATGAGAAGCAGATCTTTGTATAGTCTAAGATGCATTTTGAGATAGTTTTATCTGAGATACTTGTATAATTCCTATAGATCCATATAGTTCCATTCTCTCAGACATATTTGTATCGCTTATATACATTCGGTGAAACATATTTACTTGTCCCAGATACATTCTCTGAGACATATTTACCTGGCACAGATACATTTATTTTATTTATTTATTTATTTTTTTTTTTTTTTTGCAGCTACAGCTACAAAATGGCGTCATCTGTTAGCCAATAGGTTGAATATTTACTTGCAGAACGTACTTTGGAGTCGAACGCGTTTTGCTAATGAGTAACTGAATGTCTCTATATATGTGCTATGCATGAGTGTGTGCGTGTGCGTGTATGTATGTAGCTATGCATATAGACAGATCTGTCTGTCTGTCTGTCCGTTTGTATTCAGAGTCGTTGCCGTCATCTAACTAAAGTTGCTGCCGCCAAGGTCAGCTGCCTGGGTCTGAGAAACTGTTTGGCTTGGTTGTCGCTGTTAGTCAGGGCCCCCTGTATATGTGTGGGTTTGTTTTATATATATACACACACACTTATATATATATTTCTATATTATTACTTGAAGGCCTTAGATACATGCCCGTTAATCTCTGAACAATTCAGTAAACTTCGAGTTTCAATGCAAAATATATACATACAAGCGATGTACGTGCTTTGAAGGCAACTTGTTCGCTCTTCCCTCAACTGCAAAACTTGTATAATAATTCAAATCAAATGCAAGTCTATATCTAACATATCGTATAGCTCACACACACATACTCTCTATATACAACTGAGTCAATTAAATTTATCTGACTGCATTGCCCAGCAATTCCCATGAATTAATTGTTTGTAACATATTTCCAATTACTAATGTTTTTTTTTTATCATGAGTTTATTGTTTAAAATGTATAGAACTTGATCTTTCCAGTCGATAATGTTATATTACCTGAATTCAGTTAATTTTCATATAAACAAAATTGCTTTGAATTGATTCAGTTTACCTTTTACAATTCTCAGATTCTCAGAATTCAAATCGATTTTGATTCTTATTCTTATTCTTCTTACTTCTATTCTTATACCTAATGTGTTTCTATGCTTAATGTTTATGTTATACAACACTAGCCTAGTTGCTTGTCATTCTCGTTTGTTTCAGGCTTACAACTAAATCTTCTAAACTTACATTTTTATGTTTTACAACACTGCTGCTGTAGATCAACATATTTGTTATACCCCACACCCATTGAAATGGGCAATAATTCCTAATAATTCTTTTTGTTTTACAGCACTGCTTAGGGACGTTTGTCATATATCTTCTACTTAGCTTTACTAAACTCATGCTGAACCGCTAGACAAGGCTTCATGCTAATCTGAAAAGCCCACAATTCGTTCACATAGCTTACATCCATCTCTTTCCCTCTCCCTTTATCTATCGCACAGCATATCGTGCAAATCGGTTCCATTTGAATACTTTATTTAATGATCAGGCCGTGTACGACTGATTTGTCCCCTTTTGACTTACTGACAGGTAAAAGCACAAAGCAAAACCTAAACAAAGCAGTTTTATATAATTTATAAATAATTCGCAAACAGGAAAATTGCATCACCAGCAACAACAATAAAAAGCTATTCAAATGCAGTTTCTTAGTCATTTGAACAATTGCTGGGAATAGACGACAAATAAATACACATGTATGTATAAATATATCTATTATATTCCTTATTATAGCGGCCACATGATCAATGAGAAAAGAAAAACACAGCCGAAGAAACTCAAAATTTTCCCTATTCACACATCGCACCTGTCCACGAGCCCTTGACTTCGAGTGCTGTGTGTGTGTGTGTGTGTGTGTAGCATGCTGTAAAACTTGTTTATTTTAAATTGAAAGATCGGCAAGATTGTGTTTCAATTTCTAATTCGAATTGGTTTTAGCAGCATTTTGCTAATTGAACAATGTGCCAGGTGTTAAAATCAACTTCCTCAAAGACATAAAAAAAGCTTTCTCCAATCGATTTCTTAATCAACTTTCGTCAACGATAAAATACTCATACAGACATAGCTACACACACGCTCGCCTCTCTCTCTCTCTCTCTCACACACACACACACACATAGTCTACGGCCCACTATTTGTTGCTCTCTTTGAAACTAGAAAAAAATGATTTCCTATTTTTGCCCATTGTACAGTTTTTATGCGTCACATATGCACACATACAGAAACACATGCGTGTGCGTATGCTGTTTCATTGGCAGACTTAGCAACAAGAAAATACAACACCAAACAGCAGCAACAGCAGAAACAGACTGCGACCGTTTGTTCTGCTCATAGCCATCGCGTCGTAACGGTTTCAACGCTTGCCTCTCGCCTTCTTATTCGTGGAAAAAACGTACACACATTTGATAAAAGCGTATGTGTGCGACAGAGCTAGAAGTATGTATGCGTTTGGATGAGTGCTTGCTGTGCGTGTATGTGCGCTTTTTGGTGGAATGATAAAATGCGCGTGTGTAATAAAAGAAAATATTTCAATAGCATTTATTTTTTTATTTATATTAATTTGGTGTGAGCGACAACAAAGTTTACAAACATATTCCAGCTTAAGATAGTTATTTAAATTACTAGTATTACACTTTTTCTTAATTAACTTTTTAACACATTTCCAAGTTTCGAGATTTAACATGTTGATACGCCCGCAATTTGTATAGGAGAGAGAAAAAGACTGACTATATAAAAATCACAGTGAGTCCCCGTCTCGCTCCCACATAGGTTGCAGTACGTTGTTGATATTTAAACAAAATTATATATATATATATATATATATATATATAATACAAATAATAAACCGCTCGCAGCTTGCCAACAATAGAATCGACAGTCACAGGCGATTGTATGAAAAACTTGTAAACCAAATATACACGAATAGCAAGAGAGCAACGGGAAGCGAGTGGAATACAAAAAAAAAAAATTCCATTAGATTTTTGTAACGCTCGCCCTGTCTAGCTAGGCGCTGTTTGAAGCCGATACCAAAAACGCGGCCAACTTTGTTCGCTGTGCAGCTGCAAATGGCGCGAGCGAACACAAAGCAACTGCCGAAAGCAGCGGCGCGCACACGAGCGAAACTCGACGAAAAGCCAACTTAACGAACCGAAAGCGATTCGTTAGAATTCGCGTATGTGTGTGGTGTTTTATGTTTGTGTGGTTAAGTGTATGTGTATGGTGTTTTATAAATTATGACGTTGCCCGGAGCTTTTTCTCTTTCGAATTTAGGTGAAGAAATATGTAATCAAGTACATACATACACAAATATACACACACACGCACGCAGAGACACTCACACACATACATATTTTCTAGACTTGCCGTCATCCGATAATAAAAAGCACATGCAAAGGCCATTCAAACCATGTCGAAATGTGTTTAATCAACGAGCAAACGTTGCTGGCACTAGAGCGAGATAGCAATCCTCGTTTTGCTGTTTTTCTCCCCTTTACTCTGCGCCATTTGCAAGTTGCGTAATTGTCATCGAGTCGATTCAAAAATGTGTCATTCAAGTTCCTGGTTCTTTTCGCAGTAGCTTTTTCAGCACCTCTCTTTAGTCTTCCATTTTTCTACTTCTGTTATTTTATTATCTTTTTCTAGCAAATGCGCGCGAGTTTACGTAATGCGCGGGCTTTTTTTTTTTCTTTGACGAATTTAATTTTTTTTTTTTTTTTTTTTTGACACGTTTTACTTTTTGGTTTATATTTTTTTCAGTTCTTATTGCTCACATGATACACATGGTGTAAATCGTAGATACACACACACATATGCATACACATGTACATGAAAGTCTGTTGAGGCAAAGTTCTTTAGAAAAAAAACCACCACCAACAAAGCCACCACCAACCGCCGCGCCACTATTTGACTATTTTCGACGTTAGCAACAACAGATTCTTTTGAGTAGTTTTTTTTTTTCTGCTCTGTTGTGTTAGTGCTCTCCTTTTTGGCTTTTATTCTTTTACACTTGGTTTGATATTTTTTGGTCAAGGCGCTGGAAGCGCATAACGAACCGCACGGTCCAACGTTCAACGCACGAATGAATCGACAGCGACGCCAGCGACAGCAACACGGCGACAAACCAGTTTTATATAAGCCCGCGCGTAAGTACAGTAAATATAAGCTATGTATGTATTATACTGTGTCTCAGTATGGTTATACATGCATGCATACATATATATGTGGATATGGGAGAACAGCGCTTCAAGCTTCGTGAAAGCTCTTTACAACCGTACATAAGAGAGAATGTGTATGTATGCGGTATGTGTGCGTGTGAATTGGTGTAGTTTTGTCGTTGACACACATTCAATTTGTGGTTGTTGCTGCTGCTCTTTTTATGTTTTTTCTTGTTGTTGCTGCTACTGCGGCTTTGTAGCTTTGTAGCTTTGACGCGCCACTTGGTTAACTAAAATTTTCCGTCTTTGACGTTTTCCATTAAAACGCAATGAAAAGATTTGTATCAAAGTAGAGAGTCATGAAATGAATAAGAAAAAAAGTATATGCAGACTTTTCTGCTTAGATAAATTGCAAAGATAAACTGCAGAGTGGGCGTATGCAAAAAAGAATAGCTTGATGAAAACAAAATCTAATTAGAAAACGTGCAGCTGTGTGTGGTAGAAAGTGTGCCAGCGAGTGGCTCTGATTAGTTTAATGGCTGACCGCAGGAAGCACTCAGTGCACTTACATATGTATATGAGTATATACATACATATATTTGAACATGTACATACATGTATGTATGTATAGTTGCCAATCAGCATTTGTGTGTGTGTTTGTAAAAAGTGTGTCATCACTTTGCACAACTACTAGAAACTTGTTATTTACAACAGTAAACTGAACGAAAGGCAGCAATAACAGCTTTGCGTTTTCGCTGCATTGCAATTCTCTCTGCTTCTTCTTAGTTTCGTGTTCAGTTTTTGTGCCTACCACATTTCACATGTTATTCACATACACACACGCACACAGAGACAAAGCTTTTGTATGCCCGCTAAGTGCAAACTAGAAACAGAAACTGGGTTATTGGTGCAAATGCGCGCGCGTTTTTTCTTCTTATTTCTTCTACAACCTGCTTTGGTCTTCTCTTTCTCTCTCTCTCACAGTGTGGCTACCCCTCTCTGCCGCTATTAAATTCGCCTACGTTATTGTTGCTGTTATTGGTTGCACTTGTCAGCAGCTGCAATAGCAGCTGGTACCATCAAGTGGGCGGAAATTGCATCAAATGACTAATTTCATTGTTCTTCTTCTGCCCTGCATTTTGCTGATTATGATGACGACATCAAAGCTAAAGCGAATTCAAATCAAACCAGTTCCAAGAGACGCAACACAAAAATTTTGACGATGACGCCACAGCTGCCATTATTAATATTATTCATGTTGTTGTTGTTTTGCTTGTTTCTGTTGATTTTATTGCGTTTTATGTTTTATGCTCAAAAATTAAAAGCCACACACGCTCGTTAGTAAAATTGCTGACCCCTACTTAACTCCCCTTTGCTCCACCCCTGCCTTTTCTACATGCTTTATGGCTCTGCATGCGTTTTGCTGCTTCTCTCTCCTCCTTCCCTTTTTCGGAATTCGTTCATTCCTTTAGTCTTTTGCCGCCTTTACGAGCGAAACGTGTATTGCATGTGATTTCATTTAGTTTACATTTAACCATAAGCTGACCAAATGCAGACACTGAAATTTGTGAATATAAATGTGTGTGTGATTGTGCGTGTTTTTTTTTTTTTTTTTTTTTGGGTTAAAAGTTAATGCGTTACAAGCACGATCTCCAATTTGTTTGTATCCACAGCTATCTTTTTTTCGCTTACAAATCTACACTCAGTGCCGCGTTGCCCTCACCTCCTCCTTACTCCTTTCATTCGCCCTTATCTAACAACCGTTTATGTGCGTATTTTTTTAATGCACCGTTTGAAAGCTCTCTATGCAAATGAAGCGTATGAAATGCAGTTAGGATTTAAGGCATTTGAATGGGAATTTTTGAGGAATAAAAAGCAATTGATTTACTATGGTAAGTTTTGCTATAAAAGTTTTAGCTTTAGTAGTTATTTGAATTATGTGCACGTTATAAATAGCTATGCATATAACTGCGTCCCTCCCACTCCCTCTTACCCTCGCTCTGTCTGTCTTTATCACTGAACAAAAATGATGTCAGGCTTTTGTTTATCTCTGACTCTATTTGACCCACATATGGATGTACATATGTACATATATGTAAGCAATATATTCTACTATTTCCTACTGTTTCTAACTATAAAATCATATAAAACAGCTGGTTTTTTAGAAAGTTTTTTTTTTTCGTTCGTTAAACCGTTTTCGTTTGTCAATTCTAGTGGTGGTCACATCAGCTGTCAGTGCATAAAAGCTAAAGCTATTCATTCAACGTGATATGAACATATCTGTATGCATGTACATATATGGGTCTGTATGTATATCGAACTGCCCAGTTGAGTTTTCCCCAATGATAACTGTCATTAGGCATCAGCCAGGAGAAGTGTTTGGCTTGTGTAGCCGACTACGCGCTACCCTGTAGTGGTTATTGGTGATTCAACCATTTTTGAGCTGTCATAATTTTTAGGGAGTATTACTTGTCAAATATATATACGTATATATGAATTATGTTCTTTAAATTGAATTAACAAACATTTTTTTTTTCGATATTCTTATTCTTACTCTTAGTTACATAAACTCTAGTTATCCGCCAATGCTTGTTTCTACCAGTTAACTAGTTTTATATGCCTGACAGGGTATAAGAGAGAGCACTATGATAAAAAATGGCAACTGAAAACATGTTTTCGTGCACGTCCGTTCATTTTAATTGAGCTTCTCTAGTTCTGCTCGAATATGTGTGTTAATATATAGTATATATATATACACGTACATACATACATATGTTTAGCAATATGTGTGCTTGTAATTTGTAGTTGGGGAAGTTTGGAACTGGGTTTACATTGAAGCCGTAGCTTTGCTTTGTTGAACTTTAAAATTCTAATTTATAGCTTGGCTATAGTGTAGGTAAATGTATGTAATATTCATACATGTGTTCATATATGTCTATATACATATGTATGTATACAGCCTATATAGTTAACAACTGGAAAACCTTGAAATGTGCACGAGTGACTAATTGGACGGGCTGTTGGGAAGCTCAATTCAGGTTCAAATTCCAATTACAAGTTGAAATTTTGTGTTCATGTGATAATGGAAATATTGCTGTTCAAAAAGGGAAATGCCAAATTAATTATCATAGGAAATTAATCAATGGAAGATATCTGAGGGCAAAGTGTGCTAAGGTAAATGTTATATGTATATGTATGTATACAAGTTTAGCCTTCAGCTTATTTCTAAAGACTTGAGCTGAGCTTAGCTTCTGAACTGTTATACTCAAATGTATAACAAAATATATAAGCTTAACCTTCAATTGCTTTCCTTCTGTTCTACTACTGTATAACGCTCAGCTTAGCTGGCAATTTCATTCAAAATTCTGGATAATTTCAGTGTATAACACAATTATACTTACAGTTACTATACTTTTTTGTTAGTTTGTATCAATTCATACTTTTATGTGAAGTTCCTTAATCGTGATAAAAATATTTAATTAGACAGCATTCCAGCTTTTATTTCATTCAATTTCGTAACAATCCCGTGCTTTATATAAATATATTTAATTTCCTCGTAATTCATAATTTAATTATTTACCACGATTAGGGATTTTCACATAAACGTAGCTGAGCTTTTTTTTTGTATTGTTTTACACTTTTCTTTGTTTTATTTATTTATATATATTTTTTAAATATATTTTTGAAAACCTTTCCGCTGAACTTTTACCGTTTTGCCTTGTTGGGAATGATTTTATTGACTGACCCCAAAAAACAATTGTCTGTTGGGCTGGCTGCCTGGCTAACTGTTCGCTTCGTTCCGTTCCAGCTGTTGGAATATGCGCGTCGTCTAATGCCAGCGAATAATCATTGGCGAATGGTGCGCACAGCCTTTGCCTTTCGCTCAGCGACCATCCAGTTTTCAACCGAAAAATGCGTTACATATACACACACATACAAACATACAAATGTGCTTTTTATATGCAGTTATCGTATATACATACATGCATATATGTACAAATGTACATGCTCAATATATGTATATGTATATGTGCGCATGTGTGTGCTTGTGTATGCTGCCGCAGGGGAAGCCAGTGTAGGTCACCCAGAGAGACAAACAGCTACACACAATGCTTTCGTCGTCGCCGTCGTTATTGCTGCCGTCACTGTCGTCGTCGACGTCGGCTTCGTCGTCACGCAGCTTTTAAGCTCACTAAGCCGACCCGAAAATTGTCTGCAGTCGCAGCATGTTTCGCTTATTGGACTAAGCCGCAGCGCAAGCGTTTGGTGTTGGACATATGCCGTTATCAGCGCGCTGGAAGGAAATTTGCTTGGAAATGAACAAGAAAACAACAAAATTGCGACGCTGCTGACAGAAGGTTGCTGTTGCTGCGGAAAAGCAAAATAGCTGCGCAGTTAGCGATTTTGATAATGTAACAAGAACTCAAGGGGCAGCCAAATGTACATACATACATATGTATGTGTGTATGCATTTATGGACATACATACATACATATATTATGTGTGTATGTATGCCTGTGTGGGTGGCTTATTATACTGGGCTGCTTGTTTCCGTAATGAATTTGATTAGGAAACTCGCCTCGAGTCGTTATCGGTTATGCTGAGCGAATTTGAATGCTTACTCGTGCTCTCCTTGTCCCTCTCCTTTGTGGTTTACTAAGCGCACGATTAGCAACTTCGCCTTGTTATCAGCTCTATGCACAAATTTCATACGGCGAATTCTGCTGCATAGGCTCTGCCGCGCTGCAGCTCTGCTTCTTCCTCTCCCTCTCTCTCTTTCTCGCTCACTCTCGTTGTTGCTAAGTGAGCGACCCAGTGTGCTGATTTTTAATAAATTTCCCATGCATCCTAATTGCAAGTTCTTGACTCCTTTCTTCTTTTCCATATACAGTTTTTGGCTTACTTTGCCACCCTGTTGCAAACCCCTCATATCTGATGCTACTGCGCATGTTTTAAGCAGAAACATTTTCATGCATGTGTGTGTTTGTGTGTGTGCCTTATGCCTTTGTCTCATTTTCCGATGCTACCTGAAGTTATTTTTCTATATGAATATTGCGTCTTATCGCGCGTTGCCTGCAGCGGAATGCGCAGCAGAAACGCAATCGCATTTGGTTTATGCGTCACACGCAATTTATCCGGGGGGAGGGTAGGCAAAAGTATCTATGCGTATCTTAAGCACACGCAAAACCAGTTTGCAAAGGAAGTTACACACATGTACACAAGGAGGGGTTTCTGTTTTCTTCTTTCTTTCATTCTTTCCTTTGTTACTTGATGTATTTTCATGACCATTTCCATTCCAAATCAGTTGAGCTATTCAGGTTTATTAAGTCATTGCATTGTTTGCATTTGATTTGGTTTGATTTATAGCAGATGTCAATTGTCACTTATCATATATACTTACATTACCTTGACTGTTATACTTCCGCATAAATCGTAGATTTCGTTCTATCAGATTTTAATAAGTTATACTAATAATAAATCGAACTGATTCGCAACTAGATTGAACTGTTCGTAAATTGAATAGGCAGTCTTAATTGTACAATGCTATATATTTTATTATATTCATTTTATTATTATAATATCATTGTTATACATATTATGTTGCGCAAACTGTTATACCATGCCCGATCTAAATTATATCAGCATTTCAAAGTTATAATTTATATAATTCATATAGCTCTAATTAAATTTAATGAATCAGTTGATTAATTAATGAACCAGTTCATTAATTTTGAATCCGTAGATAAAATAGATCTTAATTATGTTATAGATCTGTTATATCTGTAGGTATAAAAACTTCCAGCTTGCAGCTAGGGCCCTCAGCTATATCTTGAGCCACGATTTCTTTATTTTCAATTAAAACAGCTTAGTCAATTAGCTCTTCATTAACTTTTCCATTACTGGGGGCTTCCCTTTGGCACAGTTTTTTCATTTTTGATTAATCAACGAAATTGATATTTCAGAAATCTGTTTAAACACTCAATTAGTATCTTTAGCAGCTCTCTGACTTGGCTTAAACTTGATTTTCCATTCAGTTGCACAATTTTTCACAATGTTCAACAATTTTCCACAATTTCCTCTTAATTGGTAACCGAATACAGTGCCTGATAAGATTGCTGCAATAATTAATGAGCACCGCTTGAATTTCAACTCGCAAGATTTTCAAAATAGAAAAAATGAGCTCATTAGCGTTTTTATACAAGAAGAAAGGTAAAGAGATATTGTGTGTACTTTAATGAGCGCGTTGGGTAGGGTGTTTATCAGGTAAAGGCTTTTCATGCCCAATTGAAAGAATAAGCAAAGAAATGCCCAAAAGAATAAATAAAAGTAAATTTTCAGGGAATTTCCTTGTTTATTTGCAGGGAATTCTTTTTTGCTTTCAGGGGAATTTGTAGTTGGAAAATGAGTCGCCGGGAAATTCCCCAGTTAAAGATTTTACGTTTTGCTATGACACTCATGCATACATTTGTATGTACATATGTACATACGCATAAATATGTACGCATACACACATACATACATACATACATATGTATGTATGTAAGATAATGAAATCATTTGAACGCGCTTTGCCTGAGCGTCGCGTCATAAGAACCAAGCCCATAAGCGAACACACGAAGAAGACGACGACAAAAACAACAAAGTTGGGTGAAGCAACTGCAAAGTCTTTTGTAGCCCAATCAACAATAACAACAACAGGGACCAAAAAAAAAGCGGGCCAAGTAAACCAAAAAAACTAAAGAAAACGAAAAGCAAGAAAAAAACATTTACAAAAGAAGGTCGATGAACCTGCGTAGCGCTTGGCTACTTTACAAGCAGCAACCGGCTATGATGCCTCTACCCCGCCCCCTTACACATGCTTCCCTCTCCCACTCCAATGGCCATTCCCTTTGCCCAACTCCAGTTCCGAACGTCTTGAAGTTGATTTTGTTTGAGTTACGGCGAAGAGCGTAGAGCGGAGAGTGTAGAGCGACAAGAGAGCGTTCACAGCTGCACAGCTGCAACAGGCTAAAGGCAACGGCAACTGCATTGCATTAGAACAAAAGGGCGTGCTGCTGGGCAGGGGGAGGGGCGCACAGTAGTCAGTGCTGAAAGGTGGTAGCAAAAAAAAAAATAAATAAATAAGAAAGAAAAGTGAGAGAAAGAAAGAGAGCAAATGTCAAGATATGTACATATGTGAGTTCACTAGTTCAATTCGCCGCCACGCATAAGCGATCGCCGAAGAGGAACAGCAGCAGCAGCAGCAGCAGCAGCAACAACAACTGTTTAACTGTTGCCAGAGTTACCAGAGTTTTTTCCTGCCTGCCAGACATCAGTTTTTTTTTTTTCAAATGTTTAGTGCGAATATTTAAACAGCTTTTTATCAACTGTATATACATGCATACATACATATGTATGCATTTATGGCGCGTGAGTGTGTGCTTTTTATTTGCTTGCATTATGCATGTATATACATATTTATGTAGTTATTTACATAACAACAACACTAATGCAAAGTGGCGTGTGTATGTTGCATCCATGTACATGTGTGTATGCAATGCACGTGTGTTTATGTATACATAACATATGTTTGAATATTATGTAAACATACTTACATTGTGTAGTAGCAGTGGCGTAGTTGAACAAATTTTTGAAGGGAAAGTGAAATGAATTAAGTATGCAGAATATTTATATCTAATATCTAATGGTTACATACTTGAAAAAGAACCCCTTTTTGCTGCTACGCCACTGGTATGCATACATACATAAGTACGTTGAAGCGATGTCGGCGACGACGACACCGACAGCGACGACGATGACGACGACGACGACTACGAAACGCGAACAAGCAACGAAACGACGAAACGATGAAACAAACGATGGCATGACTGTACTATGTATGTATGTAACTACATACATAGCAGCGTGTATACCAAACAGCGACAACAACAGCAAGCACACACATACACAGGCATAGAGTGAATGCTGCATTAGTGTGTGAATGGCATGCAGGTATAGCGGAGGGTATGTACGCGCTTCGCGCCTGTTGCAAAATTCAGTGCCGCTGTTTCGTTCGTGACGAAAGGATGTACGCCCGGTTGTAGGCTGTACATACATACCAGCACACGCATACACACACACGTATATATATACATATATTAATAAATATATATTTATACATATATATACGCATAGCCATGCACAGCTTCGACATGCATACACACATGTATGCGGATAATACGCCAAAAAGCAATGAGTACGAGGAGCTGTCACAACTGTTAAAGTCTTGGAACGTCAGCGAGCTGTTGCCATATTTGCAAGGTAAACAAACACAAAAGACAAATGAAAAGAACTTTGCGAATGTTCGACTCTTATACTCGTACTCTCTTATACGAAATAACAAATTTAGAAGAGGCAATCAATACGCAGGAGTTGCAGATGCTGAAGCGTCATCATATGAACGAGCTGCTGCGTAACTTTCGTTACGGAACGCGAATTCGATTTGAACATCATTTGGAGCGTTGGCGCCGTTGGCTCAATATACCGTTGCAGGACGAGCAGCATTGCGGTACTGGCAGCAGCACCAGCGCCGCTGGCAGCGGCTGCAACTGTTCAACGAACTTAACGAAGAGCCATTCCAAGAGCAATTTGAGCGATGAGAGAGCGAAGCAACTGCCCTCCGAGCCGTTCGTTTCGCTCAATGAGATGACGGATGGGGGGACATTTAACGTGCCGTTGCCCCTGGGCGATCACAGTGAACTAGTTCACACGGAACTGGTGACAGCGGATCTGATCAAGCCGGAAATAATGACCGATGCGGATGGCAGCGAGGAGAGCGGTGTTACGGTGCTCTCCATCTTGCAAGCGTCGCCCGTCAAGGCTCAATCTCTGCTCGAGAGAATCGGACAAAATGAACAACTGGATGCTGTGCAGCGTTTGCTCTTGATCCAGCTCATTTGCAGCTACTACGAGGATAATCGATTGCATTTGACCTTGCAGCGAAGCCATCTGCTTGAGCGTGAGATCCTCCAGCTCTATCCCAAGGAGCAGTTGTGCTTCTATCGCACTGAGCGCAGGGGAAAGATCTACGTGAGGTTTACGAACATGAAGCGGAACAAACGCTTCGGAACCCTGCGTGAGCAGAAGCGTCGACGTGAGGAGTCGATGGCACCGCCCGTTTCGTTTGTCCCCAAGGAGGTGACCTTCGGCGGTGATCCCATGACCAGTCCCGAGAGATCAGATTGAAAAATGTCTAGAAGCTAAGCTTACTTATAAGTCAATCAGCCTTTAACTATTTTAACTTAGCCTAAGTTTTCTAAGCGCGCAATAAGTTTTTTAATCAACTAATATAAATTGTATAAATTAAATTAGATTTAGCGAGTTTACAAATGTTTTGTGCTATCTACATCTATATTTATATGTGTCGATTATTTTTATGATTAATTATCGATGGCACTACACATATATTCCATATATTATTTAGGCTCACCAAGTTTCTTTTTGGGAACTTTTCCTTCGTTTTAAAGTATGTGTACTCTAGCAATATCAAAGTTGTAAGTAGCTTATTTATAGTTAAAACTCTCTATATATTCGACATATATGTATCTAATAAATATATACATTCATCGTACATTCTGCCTAAAATAATATACACTGTTCTTTCTCTTGGAACTTTTGTCTATGTTTGAAAGAAAACTCGGCTAATACTGTTATACGGCACTATATGCAATTCTTATACTATGCTCAATTCTTATGCCACACTATTCTGCTGCCAATTTAAACTCTTATACTACATTATTACTATGCCTCACTCAACTCTTATTATAAATATTGTGGTACACCATATTCCTACGCCTTAATATCAACCCTTATACATTGTCTTCTTTTTGCAGCACTCCAAGTATCGCTTTATCATGCTCTCTTGAGTATCTGTAGTGTATTTGTTATTCGGTGTTGTCAGCACACATTTGCAACACGTACAGAAATAAATCAGAGATACAACTGACAGTTGGACACAATTTTGCGGTGAGCTGGGCATCACGTACTGTGCAGGAGAGCGAGAAAGAGTGAGAGAGAAATGACAGAGGGATAGCTAAATCGCCTTAACGAACAATTGCTCGAGTGTTGGCTTGCCAAAACCAAAGTGGTAGTAGTATGCATACTTATGGCCTTTGTAAATTGCAAATGCTTTTGTATCTATGAGCTCTGTGAGCTATAGATACGGTTAAAGCTCTTATGTGTTGCATAATATAGATAGTTTTGAATACAGTTATGGGCTCTGTATCTCTTACATCTATGCCATTTCTTATAGAAGATACTTCCTTGTATGTGGTATATACTTTTGTATATATATACTCTGATATCCTATAGATACTTTCTATGTATTTCTCATGTATTTCTCTCGTATGTTGTAGATGCATTTGGACTAGCTATCATATACAAATTCTCACATATATGAGCCTCATACTACTCTATCCTAGGGAAAGATACTTTCGTATCTTTTGTTGCATGCAGTGTCTTGCACTTCGGGATGTTGTATCCTCTAGATTATTTTCTATCCATCGCCCTTGTAGTATTGTATCTTACATATAGTATGCATACATTAGTATTTATGGCTTTTTATATCGTGTATCTTGCAGATACTCTTTGCACTTTTAGTCCGGCCTTTTCGATTGCATCATCGCCGATAGAATAGGCAATTGGCCAAGTTCTAATACATCGATCGATTAGATTACAAAGCGCGAATAACTGTGAATGTAGCAGAGTACAGAGAAAAACCTAATTGAGAAGGCAAAGAAACAAAATATATGAAAATTTGTCAGAGGGGGTTGGAGTGGGGCTTGGGGCTCGAGTTCGGAGTGTCGTGTGGTAGCTCTTTAGCTAATTAATTACTCGCTTCAATTTTATTTTTCGTTTTTTTTTTCGAACTCTTGCACTCGAGTTGTTTTTTGCTAATTGACTTTATCGCTGAGCAAACAAAACTATCAGCCAGATACGCATTGTAGGTGAGTGTGTTTGTGTGGGACATACATACATACATATGTCTGCCCTGTATGACTGATAAAAAGTACATCGAAATAGGGCGGGCTCTTGCCTATGCATTCCACTGCATAAATGGGGCGTATGTACATATGTATATAAGTGTTGGGTGTGCACATACACACGTGTACACACATATATACAAACATATGAATGTATATTCTTTTTTCAAGCCATCTTTGTGCTTTGCTGATTGTATGGCAACGCCAGCAATAAATAGGTCGTCAGCTACAGAAACACCAAAAACAAAAAAACTATTTGTCGCGGCGACAAAGCTACAAAGCTACAAAGCTGCGCCTATATACACAGCCAGTCAATGTGCGCAAGCAAGCGCGCAATATGGCGAGAGCGAGCTTTTCAGCTGTAGAAAAGCTTTAGTTTTACGCAGCCATGTGCATGCATACAAACATACATATATATCTTCTCTCTCTCTCTGTGTGTGTTTGTGTGATAGCATAATTTTGATCGTTAAATGAAAACAAATTGCGAGCCATTAACATGTCAATAGCACAGAACATTGATCAATGCACTCACACATAAACATACACAGGCACTGCTATGCAAGCCCAATCTTGCACAGCTGTTATATATGTATGTAGGTATGCGGGAAGGCGGGCGGGTGGACGAGTGGCCAAACAGGCAGGCTGACTGGCTGGCTGGCTGCCATATCTACAACTCTCTCGCTCTCACTCTCTCACTTTTGCTCTATGCGTAGCTATGCTAGATGTATATACATATGTCTGCATGCATGTGTGTGTGTGTATTTTGTTTGTAAATTTACTGTGCGCTGCTTTTGTCGAATAGGGAAAGTAGGTCAATTACACGTGTCATATACGAGTACTTGTATACCACTCTATGTATGCGTGTACAGTTGTATATGTATATGTGTGTTTGTACATTTATCTATGCGCACATAACCTTACTTTATGCTTGCTTCATTATTTTTTGTATGCAGAGAGGTAAAAAACAAAAACTTTACTCTGCTGCTCATTTTTCTTTTTTGGAAACTCTTTTATGCACAAATATGTTTCTGGGTCGACCGGATAATCGTTTGCTTATGCCCTCTCAAATAAAACAAACATAGAAAATAAACAAATACACACACACATACACACGCGCATACGCACATGCACGCACAAACTCTTGCATAGCTTGAAGTGTTTGATAAATGGGCCACTATTTGCCTTTAGTAAAAAAAAGGAAAAAAGAAACGGTTTGTTTTGGGGAAAAATACTTAAAAAAGCAGTTGGATTTTTAATAAAAAAAAAAAACGTAAGATTTTCGTTTTTAATATAAATTTTAGCATCATTTGTGTGATAATATTATCAGTATTTACATTAGTATGTATGTATTCTTAAAAGATGATTAGATAAGCCCAAGATGCAATATTTCCAATTGTTGTTTGTAATAATTGGATTGCCTAATAAACAATTCTGTATAACATCTACAATTAAATTTATATTATATGATGTTGATAATGAAAAATAATGTCTAATTAGAATTACATTAAATTCGATTTATAGCAATATTTGTTGTACAAATTGAAGGGAAAATCTTAATACACACATATATAAATAGATTTTTCTGGAAATTTTATATATTTTTTATTTTCTAATATAGCATTGAGATAATTCCCTATATGTGAACTGCATTAATAGATTAAGCTAGCTTTTGGCTCTTTTTCAATGTGTCCATTTATAACTCTAAGTCCATTTGGCCTTTGCTCTTGCATATGACTTTAGGGTAAAGGTTTTATAAGACTAAATGTGACTCCAACTAGATTTAAATGTGCCCTTCGGGAAATTTCGGGCAGCTCAACGTAAGTCTAAATAGCTTTGCAGCTTGCGCAAAACATCTTATTGGAATTTATGCTACTTGCCACTCCGCAAATACTTCAATACACATGACAACAATCTAATTGGATTTGTTTTAGGGAAATTGTTTAATTTGTAATTTACATAGCATTATGCTTTACTGAATAATTCTGATTAGCTTAAACCTCTTTCTATCAGACTTCGTCAAAATTCTCTAATTGAAGACAAGGTTAAATATGCGGCTCATGGAATCTTTTTTAGTTTTCATCTAAATTTATTATTCAGTTAACTATTAAGAAAGTCAATATTTGCCGGAAATTTCTTGAAAGCATTACTTTTGGCTGCCAATTGGAAACTGTTTGTTTGCTTATTCTTATTAGGTCGTTAGTTACATTAATATCCCATTTCGCAGATATTTGTTGATGACATAATGAGCATATTAATATCAAGTGGGGACATTCAAATAAGAATATGCAGGCATAACCAAGCCCCAAAAAACAAGGAGAACCACACCTCCAATGTGAATAAAATACATACGTATATACAAGTATATATATATATATATCCCAAGGCTTTTGCAAAAAGCTTTCGAGCTGTGAAAAGGACGTTGAAAGGACGAAACCATTGGAATGTGACAAAAAAGGGAGGGAAGAGAAAAAAAAAACCGGAACGAATTTTCAACAGCAAAAAGGAACCGAAACGATAAGAAAATTCAACTATGTAGAAATATGTATCCAAGAATTGGGTCAATCGATAAAGAGGCAGCAGAAGTAGAAGCAGCAGCCGCAGCGGCGACGTCGACTGCGCAGCACATGCGCGCAGCGAAAAGGGCGCGAACATTCCAAGTAGGGGGTGGCAAAGCTTGCGCTCAAAGCTCTCTTTGCAGAACTCAAGCAGTAATCCAATTGGACAGTAATAACTAACTGTATATAGGAATATATATGAAAGCAATTCTATATAAGACTATATATACCAGATTTGACCCAGCTCTTGTATATATGTATAAGTATATTTATGATTACATCATGTATATATCTATCTGTGTATGTGTTTGCGTGTGTGTGTGACTTTTAATATTTTATAGGGCAGCTGGCACTGCGATTCCAATTGCGTTGGCTGCTGCTGCTGTTGCTTTCCAATTTGAAGGGAACATAAAAGAAAGTCTAATTGGATGCTAAGCATAAGAAGCCAGGGGAGGGAAGGTGGGTTCTTAGCATAGCAAATATACATTGCATAGAATGTCATTATAGATAAGATACGAAAGAGTTGGTGCTTCTATATATAATAATATATTTGAAGTAAATTAACATTTATAATCAAGTAGGCAATCAGTTAATTGGAATTCCACAAAATAAAAACTGCTTGCAGCTGCAAGCTGTGTAAGCTGTTGGTACGCCTGCACGGCACGCGGTGCAAGCAGTTTAACTTGATAGCAGACTAATGTAAAAATAGGCAGTGTACTTAAATTAAAATTATAAGCGAAAGTAATTTGCACTGCTTTGTCAAACGAATAATATGTTAAGAGACAGCACCATGTAAAATATATTTAAATAAAATTAAGGCAGCAAATATTTAATTATCTAAACTAATATATTCATTAATTTCAGCACGTATCATGCTAATTTAAACTTGACCACCAACTATTCTGTTAACGCAAACATGAGCAGCTAGCGCTATGTTAACGCAAATTAGAGCATACAGTTGCGTCAAGTAAAGTTGGTTGCGCTTGCTGCCCAGAACCGCCAAATTGAAATAAATTTTGAATTATCGAAAAATCTTCCTTTGACAAATAAAACTCCAAATTGCATATTATTTGAAATATATTTTATTGGTAGGCAGTTTTGAAGAACATTTGTAATGACATTTATATATAATGAACATGTTTCAAATAATCATTTCATTTTTCATACCATTTTCAATCTCATTTTCATATTTGTATTCTTTTTTTTTTTATATTTAATGTTTTTAATATTTCTCTATGTATGTATATAATAAATTTATTTATTTTTATTTTGTTACTCATATCGCTTTTTATTTATGTTTTTTGTTTTGTATTTATAATTAGTTGCTGCAGTTGGTTTTTGTTAATGCATATACCTTGTAAACTTATTTAGTTCATATATATATATATATATATATATATATATATATATATATATATATATATATATATATATATATATATATATATATATATATTTATATATATATATCTATATATATATATGTATATATAATTATTTTTTATTCAATAATCAATATCGTAGATCACCAAAACTTGTTTTTTTTTTGCTTCTTTAAAAAATGTTTACACGAATTTTCTTTCGCTTGGTATTTTTCTGTGGTATTTGTGGTATTTTATGGTATTTGTTTAATGCTTTCTTTTAGTTGTTCTTTTTTCTAGTATTTTTAAAAACTGTTTTTATGTTTCTCTCGGTTTGTTTTGTTGACTTAAAGCAAGTTAACTGTTGCCTGTTGTTGCTTCTTGTTCTATTTTTTTTTAACCGCATACTTGACATTCTTGACCCACTGTACTCTGCTATTGGTATTTCTTCATAAATTTGTATAAATATTTATATAATTTGCGCTAGGTTTTTGTTTTTATTATTTGTTCTATACTTTTGTTATACGCTTAGCTATTGCGTTTTGTGACTGATTTTCAGGGTGACCATTCGTAGAAAAATCATAAAAAAATGAAAGGCGAAAAATTAGTTGAATGTAAAGCTCAATTGTTTTTATTTATGTTTTATTTGATTTTTATTGCTTCGTAATTTTATGGGGTAACCAGTTGTCGAATAGAAAAACGAAAATTGAAAATATTTTGTAATAGAGTTTACCAGATATTTGCATATGTGTGAATGTTACCTTTTGTTTATAGTATGATATTAAACAAAAATGTAAATGAAAATAAAGCTGTTTTTATTCTCCTTAACTGTGTTCGAGTGTGTTGTCTATATAATATGTTTGAGTTTTACAAATTTTCCTAGTTACATATTTTCGAATTTCTAGTTGCTTTCATATCTTATTTAACATTAATTTACTTCTTTTTTTTTGTTTGTATAGAAAAATCTGAAGCTGTTTGTTTATTTTTATTTTATTATTATTATTTATAATTTATTATTTTATGTTGTTTGTATTAATTGTACGATTTTTGTAATTTTGGGTACACGACGGCGGGGATAATATGATTAAAGTTTTTTTTTTTTATTATTTTTTAATTTATTTTTATTTTTATTTTGCTAAAGTTAAGTTTATATATATATGTATATATATTTATGTATATGTATATAGACAATGTACTGTTAGTGTTTATTATTTTTTATATTTGTATTATTTTGTATTTATATATATTTAGTTTATTTTACCTTTTGTTTCAACTATCTAAACTAATTTATTTATTATTAATAATATTAATAATAAGAAATTGTTTGTTGTTTGATACTTTTAAAGGCAAAGAGCTTTCGCTTTCTTCATCTTCTTCTTCTTACTTTGTTTTTTTTTTTTAATAACGTTCACACAAAGAGATAGACATATATATATGATATATATATATATATTGGGTTTAGTTGCTTTTGTGTCTGTTTCATGTACAAGTTCTATATCTTCTCGTTTGGTGCTATATATTCGGGGATATGTTGTACTTCAACACAAAGTTTCAAATTCAAATTTTCTTGCAGTGTATGTGTGTGAGTCGTATATATATGTATATATATATTGTCAAATGTTGTGTATACGCAAAGTGTTCCAAGAATTCATATTTCCTTTCGTTCTGATTCTCTGTTGATTTGTCCTTAATTGCTTGTTCAAAGGTTATTTACTTTTGTTTTGTTTCTCTCAGTGTACTTATTTTTGGTTTTATAATTATTTTAATATCGATGCTAAGTAAGTATTAGGTTAAGTTAATTATATAGTATTTATATAGTATGTGTAAATATATATGTTATATACATATATATATATATATATATATATATATATATATATATATATATATATATATATATATATATATATATATATATATATATATATATATATATATATATATATATTTGTATATTAGTATATTACAGCTTGTGTTATGCTTAACCTCTTAATCTCTTCACATCCTGAACTTCTTAACCGCATTGACTTCTATTTATATACACATTTGACAATGTTTACCAAAAAATGTACTTGACTTGTGACTCGAATTCATTTTGTTATTTTACCCGTCGTTCCCAGTTTAGGAACTTTTTGGGGTTTGCTTATGTACACGAAGCGAATGCCTATCGAATACATCTATACATATATTCGATAGGTATCGCCCTTTAACGATAAACAGCAATAATGATAAACATAATGTTTGAGTATTTATCGATAACAATGACGAAAAATTACATTGTTGTATCAAAATAATGCAAAATTGCATGTTATCGATTTATCGATTATGTAAATCGTGATATTTTGCTAATATATTGACAGAAAATATATCGCTTTGCTATTTTTACTAGAAGTATGCTCGAAATAATGTGGAAAGTAAATGCAATTTCTCCTTTGAACAAGTTATCGATTGATCGTGTATGTAAGTCATGATCGTTTGTTGATTTATGGATACAAATGGGCCTAAATTCTATGTTCGATTGATGTTTGATCAAAAGAATAGTGAAATAACTTCGAAGTAAGTTATCGATAATAAGTATCATGAAAATGTGCTAATTTATCGATACATATGTATGGAAATACTATGGTGTATTAAATCCCTGATCTTAATAATATATAGAAAATGCCTAATTTCTCGTTTGACTCTGTTATCGATTTATCGATTTTATAAATCTTTATCGAATGTGGATTTTGTCCCGCTTCTTATGGAATGTGACACGTCTAAGCGGTAAAATCAAATAAAAATCGTTTTCTGTCAGTGCAATTTTCCACTCAATTTCAATTAGTTATCGATAACTATAGAATGTGTCGGCTGTGTTTATTAAATTCAACTTTAGTTATCTCTCGCAGTTGTTTCTATGATATTTAGTTGTATGATATGATTGTTTGTATATATACTGAATGTCATGGGCACTGTTGAATGGACAACAAGGATATTCCCGCCTATCGATAAACAGCAAATAATTTCATTTAGCATATTTTGTAGTAGAAATAAAACTCAAATTATAAAAAATATTGCTAATATGGGATGTCCTTGATGTTTCTAATTTCAAATTTAAATGGGATTCTATTTATCGATTTATCGCACATTTAAATTAAGATTAATCGAAAAATTGGCAGTGTTGAAAATTCTTTATCTTGGCTTTAAATAAACTTTAGGAGAAACAAAGCAAATCATTGTATATTTATAAACGATATATTTTATATATACATATATGTATATATCTATATATATTTATATATATATATATATATATATCTATAACAATAACAGCATTTTGCAATTATCTAATGTCTTTTTAAATCAAAAGTGAAATTTAGGGCTACTCCGCTGGAAATTGAACTAGCTGCTGGTTTTGCATTCGGGATATTCTTGTATGCTTTAGATGCCATAGATGTATATTTGAGCTAATTTAAAATATATATAGAGCTCCGATTTATCGAAAGTTTGTTGTATTCATTTTTCGTATGTTTTATTGAGTTTGAATTTATTTTTTTCTAGGCATATATGTTTCTTTTGGTATATTTCTTTGGTACACGGCTAAAGGCTACGCATATATACGATATTCGATATATATAATATATATATATATAGGGATTATATAAATTTATTGCTCTACTCTTTAGTTTTGTATGCTTTGTCATATCGATAGATGCTGTATATACAGTGTCTGATATATATATATATATATATGTATATATATATCTAAATATTTTTATATATTTTATTCCGACACGTCGCCTAACAATTTATACGTAGTATATATATATGTATATTAATTTGTATATTTAATAATTATTATTTGTTAATTTGTTTTGTTTTTAGTATTTTATTTTCTTATATTTTTGTTGTGAATCACATTCGCGCCGTATGCAAAAGAAAACTTAAGAATCGTGCGGAGTTAAAAGGAGAAAGAGAGAGATAGAGAAATGAATTGAATTTTGAGTTGACCCTGAAATCTTATAAAACTATTTTATTCCATTTACAGGGTATCTCAGGCGTCGTGTAAGCTCAGTTCGAGTACAATTTCGGGTAAGTGTTGCCTACTTTACAGCGTATAAGACGAAAGTTTCAAACTTCAACAGTTAACTAGATAGCGAGAGAACGTGTGTGTGTGAGAGAGGCAAGGAGAGAAAGGGAGACGGCGAAGTGAAGTGGGTTTAAGTTGAAAGTTTTGAGTTCAAGTTTCAAGATAGATACAGAGAGAGAGAGATAGAGAGAGACATTTACATAAATGCATTCAAAATTTGAGTATAGCGGCAACCTAATTACAATATAATAAAATATCAAATAATTTTCTTGCATTTACATATGTCATTTACAAATGTGTGTGTGTGTGTATTAGTAGAAGAAATACTGCATAGTCGGTAACGGTAATCGGTAGTATACAAAATAGTAGACAGTGCTGTTATTTGTTATGTTAGGCTTGTACTTATACAAGTACTTATACGCATATACTGTGGCTTAGAAAAAGCTCTTCAAAAAGCCAGCGGGCCCAGCCTGCAAGAGAGAGAGAGAGAGAGAGAGAGAGAGGAGAGGTAGCTGTTAGTAGTGTTGGGCCATGTGAGTTAACATGTTGTACTTACATCCTGCTGCTGCTGTTGTTGTGTTTGTGCTTGTTTGACTTTGGCTTGAGCGATCTTTAAGGCTCTGCGTAAAAAAGTGTGATTAGAAGAGTTTTTCTTTCCTTATGCTCTTTTCAATTTATACTTACTGTTGCAAATCCATAATTGTCTTCTCTTTGGCATTTTGCTCCTCCTGTGACATTTGTACCAATTGCAGCAGTCGCTCCGTTTCGGTTGCCGCCTTCTTGTGCTCCTCTTTTGTGTTTTGCAGTTCCTTGACGCAGCTGCAATGAGAAATATAGAGTGATTATGAAAATTAGGTATACAAGCTAAGGTTGAATTGAATTGAATATAATACAATAACAATATATGTAAAGTATAAGAGCTAAGAGTAAATTAAATGCTAAACTCTCTTTGGTATGTTGAGCGAATCAACGTGCAGCTTTAGTTATGTTAAGTTTATATAGGATCACAAGCGGCTGTTGTGAAACTTATTCTGTGTTGTTAAGCCTAGCTAAACAATGATAGGATCTCATAAGCTGTTGTTATGGTGAGCTCATTGTGAAATGTTAACCATGGCTTAGCAATGTTACGCTCCTAGCTACTGTTATGTTAAGCTCATTGTATGCTGTTAAGCTCAGCAAGTGACTGATCCTTTTTAACACTAGTATAATTTGGTCACACTGTTAAGAAAGATGGCGCTGTAAACGCCATATTTGCGAAAAAGTTAAAAATATTTTGTTTCTGTTTTCTTGTTTTGTTTTTGTGTCGAAATAAACTTTAAACCATTCTAGGTAAGTCCTTAGAATATTTTTACTTACGCTTCGAGCTGTCGCTGCGTATCCATAAGCTTTTTGTTGAGCTCGCCCGCTGCTGCGGCGCCGCCGCCTTGCGTTTGCAGTGATTTTTCCAGCTGATCCATTTGCTCCTTGCGCTTGCGCAGCTGCACATCGAATTCGGCCATTTTCTTTTCCTTCTCCTCGATATCCTTGCGCTTCGCATCGATCTGTTTGCGCTGCTCGTCGATGATTTTACGCTCGCTTTCGGTTGCCTTGGCTTGGTTGTCGATCTGCTTGCGCACCTCCTCCAGCTGTAGTCGCTGCTGCTCCAGCTGCTGGCGTTGCACATCAGTGGCCGCGGCGCCGGCAGTGCCCGCTTGTTGCAGCTGCTGCATTTGTTGCTGCAGCGTTTGAATTTGCTGTTGCAGTTGTTGCACTTGCTGCTGCGCCGCTTGCAGCTGCTTTGCCTGTTCCTGATTGGACATCTGTTTCGTGGAAAGAGAAAGAGATGGAGAAGGGGAGAGGGAGTTAATACATATAAAGACTGATTTATAGATACCCTGTAGTTAACTCTCTTTACTCACCTGACTCTTCTCCAGCTCTTGCACCAGCAGCTCCAGCTGCTGCTGGAAACGATCTCGTTCTGTGCAGGCCGCCTGCAGCTCGCTCTTGACCTTTTCCAGCTCCTTGGCATCGACGCCGCTGCCCGCAGCTGCAGCTGTTTGCTGCGCTGCCGCTGCCGCCGCCGCCGCCGCTTGCTGCTGCTGCTGTGTCATCTGCTGCTGCATCTTTTGCATCTGCGCATGCTGATCTTTGATGTGTTGGTCCATTAACTGAGCATAAGGCGAGAGATAGAAAGAGAGACAGATAGAGGAATATGATTAGCTAGCTGAGTTAGATGATTCGATTACAATAACATGAATTCTATTGGATGGAGCTTCGCTGAACTGATTAGGTGAGATGCTTGGCGGAAATTCAAGAGGTTATACTAGATTTCAGCTTCGCTTGAGTTGCTTTACTCTGTTCCTCCACTCACCTGTATGCGCTTGTGCATCTCCTGGGCAGCCTTGTCAGCCATGTCGGCGCGATTCTTCTCCTGCTCGATGACCTTGCGCCACTGTTCGATCTCTTCGCGACTCGCACCTGCAGCCGCCGCTGCCGCCTGCTGTTGTGGTCCTGCAGCGGCCAGCGCTCGTTCCGACTCTTGCAGCTTCTGTTGCAGAGTTTGAATCTCCTTCTGCATGGCCTGGATTTCGGCGGGTGCGGCCGGAGCCACGGGATGGCCGTTTCGCAGCTTGCGATTCTCTTCGCGCGTCTTTTGCAATTCCTGTTCCGCGTTCTGCAGCTCCTTCTGGAAGTTCATCAAAATCTCCTGACTCTTCTCTAGCTGCAGCACCAGTTGCTCACGCTCCATTGCCAGCTGCTTGACATCGCTCTCCAGCTTCTGCACATGTTTCTCCAGCTGTGGATTGGGGGCAGCAGCCTGGGCGCCGCCTCGACTGCTCTGCCTTAAGGCTTCCTTTTCGGCCTCCGCTTTCTCGAGACGATCGTGCAGACGAGCCAGCTCAGCGCCCATGCGTTCGAATTCGATGCGTGTCGATTCGGTGTTCTCCTGCTGTTTGGCCAAATGCATTTGTGCCTTCTCCAGTTCCTTGGCCAAGCGACCGGCCTCCAGTTCGGTGGCATCGCGCGACTGCAGCGCCTTTTCGAGGCGATCACGCAGCCGATCGATCTCCTGTCGCTCGCCTGCCGTCATGGACAGCGACGAGGCGGATGCACGAACCGGCTCGCCGGGGCTCACCGAGGACTGTTGCAGGCGCAAACGATCGACCTCTTTCAGCAGTTTCTCGTGCTTATCGCGCGCCTTCTCACGCTCGATGTGCGCGCGCTCCAGTTCGCTGCGCTGTTTTTCCTGATTGGCCAACAGCTTGGCCACCTCTCCCTTCGATAACTCCAGCTGCAGACTCGTCTCGTGCAGCTTCGACTCCATGTTCTGTATTTCGTTCTCGATCTTTTCGTATTTGTCCTTGTACTTTTCAAACGACTCGGATTCGTACTGCGACTTGCCGCGTATCGTCTCCAATTCCATCAGCGTCTTGTCCAACTTCTCGCGCAGCCGCTCGTTCTCCTCTTTCAAGCGTCGCGTCTCACGGCCAAAGGTGTCCGTATCCTGCAGCTTCCTGAGCTCTACTTGATTCTTCTCGTAGCGCTCGCGCAGCTTCTCCAGCTCTACGGCATAGTGGGCAGCCTCCTCCTTGGCCGCCTCCACGCTGGCGGCCGCCTTGGTCTGTGCCGCATGGGCACGCTCCAGCTCGTAGGTGACGCGCTCCAGCTCTGACTGGAGGTGCTCCTTCTCGCCCTGAGCTCGTCGGATGTCCGTTTGCATTTTGTCGAAGCGATCTCGATGGTGCTCCAGTTCGCTGCGTGCATTATCCTCGCTTTCCTTGGCGCGGCTGAGTTGCAGGGCGGCGCGATCGCATGCCTCCTGCAGGCGTGTGCTCTCGTCCTGTAGCTTACGTAGATCCTCGCGTGCCTTTGAGGCGGCCAGACCTGAGCGTTCCGCCTCCACTTCGAGCCTAGCGCGATCCGCTTCAGCTGTGTCGCAACGCGATTGCAAGCGATAAATTTCATTTTGAGCACGATCATATTTCTCCAGCATCTTCTCGAACTCCTTGTTCGACGTGTCCTTCTCATCGATGAGCTTCTGACTGGCGTACAAGGCCTTGTCCAGCTTCTCCTTAAGTATTTCCACCTCAGTGACGGCATCATCGCGCTCCATCTGCAAAAGGAGAAGGGTTTATGTTAGGCGTTATTATCCAGATGTTATCAGAGGATCTAGTTTGGTTTGGTTTGATTTTAGGTTTTTTTTTTTTTTTTTCAGCTGGGCCAAGCAGTGTTTTAGTAAGCTACAAATTTACAAACAGCCAATTCACTCGTACTTCTCAGTTCTCATGCGTTTTTGGATTAGTTACGATTAGTGTATGTATAATCTATATATATATATGGTAAGTATATATATTTTTATAGAGCCAATTTGTTTGAATTTTGGATACTTCTCTGTCAGTCTCACAGTTTGTTTTTGTGAAAAATTACCTGTAATTTCTGCTGTATAGCATGCGATTTCTCATAGCGTTCTTTAAGCACTTCAAGATCTGTTTGCATCGCCTCACGATCCCTGGCGGCCTTCATCAGCAGCGTCTGTGAGGACTCCGAGCGCTCCTTGAGCGTTTCCAGTTCATCCGAGAACTGATCCCTTTCCTTCTGTATGCGCGCTAGTTGTTGCTATTGTTTGGTTTGTTTGTTTGTTTTTTTTTTCCAGGGTATTTAAAGTGTTTGTGTGTTTGTTACATACACATAGCATATAGATAGTTGAAAGATAGATATATACGTATATATGCGTAGGCAGTACATATAAGGATATTTATATATATTTATTTTTATGATACAGGGCATGAATGATGATTGATGAAATGTCGCTAAAGATATGTGTATATGGGCATTAGCTGGCAGAAAAAATATACATTTGGCAAGAGCTCTAATCGTTTCTTTGTAAAAGAAGCTTGCTTGGGTTAGTTATTAAATGAAGAAAAAGTAAGACAAAGATTTTAAAATATTAAACAAAATAGTATATTATATTTCATTAAAGTTTTTTTTAGTTTTTACGCATCTTGTTCTTATGCAAATAGTTGATTAAAACCTATTCTCTATTAAAACCTATTCACTATTAAATAATCATCAATTGTACGCTTAATTGATGATCGATCGGGTTGTTCAGCGAGTTTGGCTAGAAGTTTCAACACTTGGACTCTGAAGGACGCTCTATAGATTTCTCAATTCCAAGTCAAGAATTACATAAAAATATTTTGGAAGATCTAATGCCCATATAACTTACATATTTAGGATATAAAGTGTTGGGTATGTACAGTTAGTTGGTGAGGAAGGGGTTTGGGATTATGTTTAGTATGTTAGGAGATTCGATTTCGAGTTTCAAGTATCTCACACAACACATTTACAGTTACAACGTTTAGGCACAGTTTAAACAATTTCTACGTTTCTTGCATGAATTTTGGCTGTCGTGTGTGTGATCTGTCTGTGTGTGTGTGGTTGAGTGCGTGTGTGTGTTTGTGGGTGTGTTTGCGCATGTATTGTGGCACCCTTGATAGTGTCGATCGCATACCTGCGTCTTCTCCAACTTTTCGCGTATGCGATCCGTATCCAGCGTTAGAGTTTCTCGCTCCTTTTGCATGCGCGCCGCTTGTCCGAGCGCCTTGTCCAGCTGGGATTGGAGATTATCATAGTCGTAGGTCAGCTTCTCCTTCTCGAGGACCAAACGACGGTTCTCGGCGCCAGCCTTGTCCAGTTTATCCTGCAGGTGATCTACCTCATTCTGTGCCTTGTCCAGCGAATTTTGCAGCTTCTCATGCTGCAGCTGCGCCTTGCCTAACGTTGCCTGAGTGCGTTCCATTTCCTCCTTGATCTTCTCCACCTCAGCGAATGCCTAAGGAGGATGAGGAGCGTTTCATGTGTGTGGGTGTAAGTGGGTGATTGTTGTACAGGGTATTTAGCTAGCTAAAGCTTTGGTATTTGTTTTGTTTTTTTTGCCTACCCTATCGCGATCTGCATGTATGCGGGAAACACCGCTCTGCGCCTTTTCCAGTTCCTGGCGCAGACTTTCCTGTTCGCCTTGGGCATTTTCCAGCTTCGCTTTCAGTCGATAGACTTCACCTTGGCTCTTTTCCAGTTTCTCTTGCAGGGCGGCGGCTTCTTCGCGTGCACGCTCCGCATCCGACTGCACGTTATCGTTGGCATTGTTGTTATCGGTTATCGGTGGTTAATTGTAAACGGTGGGCAAAGGCGGGGGTAAATTGGATGTGGATACGGATATTATTTACAGGCACCATGTGAAAGGATGGTTCTTAAATGAATGACTGACTGACTGTCTGACTGACTGACTGACTGATTGACTGTCTGACTGTATTGATTGACTGGTTGATTGATTGGTTGTCTGTTTTGTCAGACACGAAACATAGGTTAAACAACAAGTAGTACTTAACATTACGATAACGATTACGATTACGATTACGATTAAGATTACGATTACGATAGCAAAGTCTAGAGCGAGCGAATTTTATGCTGCGAGGCTGAGCACAAAAGCGAATTTCGACATCAGTGAATGATAAATGACAAAGAGAGAGATAGAGAGAGATAGAGAGAGAAAGAGAGAGAAAGAGAGAGCGAAGGAGAGATAGAGCAGGCAATGAGGCTGCAAAAGAACAGCAATAGATGGCGCTCGAGTGCAAAAAAGATGTGAGAACGTGTGTGCTTGAAGAGTTTAAAGCTATGAGCATTAAGGCAAAAGTAAGTTTCAGACTTTTAAGTGTACAGCCAAGTGTGTGCGAGTAAGTAAGTGTGTGTGCGTGTGTGTGTGTGTGTGTGTGCGTATGTGTATGAGTGAGTGTGTGCGTAATTAACAGCTTAGCTAAATCAAGCGCAACTTTTTACAACTTCCCCAGCAGCTCTTCACTTTAGAAAGCAACTGCCAAAGTCACGTTGCAAAATGTCTTCGCTCACATCTTGCTTGAGCTTTTGTTAACGTGAGTGAGCGGGTAAGTGTGAGTGTGTATGTGTGTGTATTTATTGTGTATGTGGCTTTGTTTATGTAACAGCTACCCAGCTTAATACTCTTGGGTTATGCGTGATGTACTTGCTGCTACTTTTCTACTTAAGATTGTCTTTTGTGCACGAGAGATTTGAGTGAAAAGTGCCAAGAAAAGGTCTGCCACTCTAGCTAAATCCTTTGAATGTTACATATGTGTATGGGTTGCAATTATATTAGTTGAATTAACTAATGGCTGGGCTGTAAAAGGGTACTTTGCAAATACTTTAATCTGCTTTAAAATTCAGTGCACGAAACTGACTCGAATATAAATTTCAATGAAGAAAACAGTTGCTTTGTCTGGGATATATATGTCATAATCCTATTCAAGTAGATGGATATTTATATATATCTAAAATGTTTACTTATATCTTTGTATATTTATTGTATTTATTGTCTGGAATGTTTACAATTTTTATGGTATTAATTTATGAAAAACATGAAATCTTGCATATAGAATATTTGAATATGTAAGCTAGTTTAAGACGAAGTGAAACTTATTTTACGATATTCAGTTGTCTAACTAGAATAAGTTTCTTATATAAATAATAAATTCGATGTAGGCTTTTGTAGATAAATCGCAAGCTATATCAGCTTCTTCAAAAAGAAGTTTCCTTAACGATATTCGGTTGTCTAATAGAATTTCAAATTCTATTCTCTATGTATCTCTAATATAAACTATATTTACAGCTGTATTCCGATGTAAACTTCTATACTAATCAAGAAGGGTTTTTTTGCGTATAAAATGCTTCGGAGTTGATTTTCCCAATAACAAGAAAGAGAAATAATCTCTTCCCTTTACGTCAATAGCATTGTCTATCAATCAATATTCATTATCCTATGCTGTAATATTAAACTGATGTTCACTATAAATTGATGAGGTTATGCATGGTAGACGAATGATCACATATAATGTTCAGTTGGAGTCTAGACAACAATTATGCACAACTCATGCAGGAGACGCACTCAAGACACACAAAAATCCAATCGATGAGAAATGGATTGATCAAGGCGAATATACATAGGTCGAAGGTTGAACAAATGTCTTTCATATAGTATATATACATATATAGATGTGTTAAGCATGTAGTATTTAATAGTATGCAGGTTGGTTAGTTAGTATGTGAGGTAATGCAAGTTATGTTTAGTATTTGTTTAGTATTTTTTTAAAGTAGTAATACTAAGCAAAACATTTGATATATGCGACGTTGTTGCACTACTTTATTTCCCTTTGTTTAAAAAAATTTCTCGCTCATCAAATGTTTTAGTTACCATTACTAAATAAAACTTGTACGGCTATCTTTTGGTGGTATTTTTGTTTGTTTGTTTATAAGCATTTTACTCACAAAACGTTTTTCAGTTTCGCCCTATATAGAAAATGAATGTAAGCACAACGATTTAGATAGAGTTTGGGTTTTAGTATTACATTAAACAATAGCATTTAGATTAACTCAAAAAACAAACATTTATAGATATGCTAAATTCATCTATTATTATTTTTCGTTACTTTTACGTTAAAGCTAAGTTTTTGGGAATTTTAAAGATTTTTGAGCAATATTTAGCAGTTCAAAAATGTAGCCAACTTTTATATGAATCTGCGTATATACAGAACTGGAAACAAAATTTTTTTTTATTAATTTCTTAAATTTAGATTTCAATCATATTTGTTGTGTCCAAATGTTTTTTAAACTTTGCTAGTTGAGAACAGGTTTTTATTTATTTTTTTCGTAATTTTTAAAATGAATTTTTAATACTCTTTTATTCAAGAAAAAGAATTGCTGTCCCTTTAAAAAATATTTGCGCTGTATTGTGTAGACATACGATCAAATCTTTCTTGACTTGTAGGTGCAAAATTGTGTTCGTCTGTGTTTATATATATATGTGTATATATGTGTGGTTGTGCTTGTGTATACATATGTATATGTCTGTATATATATATAGCATAATTGTTGCTCTTGCAGTTGTATGACAGCTGAATGTGTGGATAGTTCAGCATGTGTTGGAAGTATATAGAGAGTGTGTACGATTATATAGTAGAAAGTATTCATTCATGAATCATAGAGTTAACAAGAATTGTTATTATTGTTGTTGTAGCACACGCACACATAGACATGAAATATAGTATTTAGCTTAGACTTTTGTTGCGAGAGAATTCATGACGCACAGACAATTAGCTAACAGAGCTCGTATGCATAGTTATAGATACGAATATGTTTATATATATATAGTAGTAGTAATAGTACTCGTACTAGTAGTAGTAGTAGTAGTAGTATGTATGCAGCGCTTGTGAATTATATGAACATTTAACTTTACCTGTGTTACACGCAGCTCGGCCTGCGTGCGTCGCAGCTCGGCGGCTGCTTTGTCAGCGCGCTCCTGCGCCCGGTCCAGCTCCTGAGATGTGGTCATTGTGGTGCGGCCAAATGTGGTCTTCAGTGGCGAGAGCGAAACAAGATAATTAGTATATAGCTATGAGAGAGCTATCTATATATATGCTTATACATGAATACATTTGCTGAGAAAAAAAGAAACACAAAAACAGTGCAACCAACTACAAGAAAACTTTGCATAAACACAAATTTAAAGCATCAGCAAAACATTGTCCAGCAGCAAAGCAATTTATAAGGCATACGATGCTTATACTTGATGGGTGTTAAGGTAGTTTATATTGAAGTTGTACGGCTATTTGCAATAGATAATAAATCATAGATAACATACAATGTATAAATCATTGTATATAATAGATAGTAGCTCAAATACCCGACAACTTCAATACAAGTGTGTTGAAATGAACATGAGTTTTGATTTTGAGGATCTTGCATCAAGCTTGGTTGGGTAGTATTTTTAATGGGTGCATTTAACGCTTTCAACACATGTTTTGTGTACACCAGAGTATTTGCTTTATAATTCATATATATATGTACATAATGTGTGTATGTTGTGTGTATAGATCAAGGCTACAAAGTCCTTAAGTATTCCCTGCAGACAAATATTAATATATTCTAATTTGAATAAAGTATATTGAAATTTCGATAAAAATCCAGTTTGCAGCCTTGCTCTAAGCTCCCACAAATTGAGTTCATATAATTGAAGGACTTAGCTACATTTTGCATTTACTAAAATATATATTTATGTTAACATTTCATTACGCAACACTGCACTTAAAAGTTGTGCCTATTTCAGTGCTGTAAAGTAACATAAATGAGCCAGAATTTTCTTGCCTAGCGAAGACGTGACTAATTTATATCGAGCAATTAGCTTTCATAATACTGTGAGCTATCTCTATTTAGTGGCTGGCTCTGTTGCCAACTTACCGATATTTTGCCCGATTCGAACATTAACTTTTGTACATTCTGTAAAGTACAATATACGATATATATATATGCATGTTCAGCAACAATTATTAGGCATTGCATGAGGCATACTTAATTGAAAGGCGATGATAATTGTAATTGTAGCCGCTTGAATTATGTACAACAATTTGTAATCCTTGTAACTAACTAAGGTGTGTGTGTAAGTGTGAGTGTCTGTGTGAGAAGTTGATTGTGCTTCGTGCTACGGCCAGACTAAAGAGAGGTGCGGCGCTCTAGCTGTGAGTGCGCGTGTTTTGAATATATCGTGGCAGCTCAACTCATTTCATATGCAAATAGGCAGACCCTGAATAAGTTTTCAGTTAGCCAAAGTTAACGTAAACAATAAACAAACTATTATTAAATTTTCAAAATTAATGAATGGTTCGACAGTTTCGCAGTTGCGTAGCTCAATGAGCTGCATACATATTTGAGTGACTAATGAGGGCAGTTGGATAGAAACTTTAAGTCGTATTTTAGATTGCTATTATAATATTGACATTAAATAAGAAGACGACTATGAAGGTTGACTAGCTGAACATATATACATATAGTTGACATGAATGTTAGATATTTTTACAGCAAAAGTATGTTTCATAGAAGTATTTCTTCAGCTCTTTAATTTTCCACTTTCAACTCAAGATACATAGCTGTTATATTAAAGTTTTTGATAATATACATAGAGATGGTTTTTTAGATTCTTTTCTACCAAATATATTTTCTATATTGGCTTTCTATGATGTATGAATATATCTCTGGTCCATCAGTCAGTAATGATCCTTTGAATTTTATCTTTATATGTGGCTATAAATAAATACTATATTCATATAACTCTACTGGGTCAATAGTCAATTGGTCCAAATATAACTTTTGATATAATTTTCATAATATAACATATATATATTTCATACATTAAGGCTTTCTGTGGGTTTGTCGTTTAGATAGTCGTTAATCTTAAAGCTAAAACTATAAGTAAAAAACGAAAATCAACAAACTGCTGGCTCTAGATGCAAAATAAAAATAATTCAAGTATATCGCGCATACAGGGTGTACAGGTGTTTACTACAGGGCGTTTATGCTTAGTAACATGTGAGGGCACTACGAAACTAAAAAGATAAAACTAGTAGAACTACAAAGTATTTGATGGGTTGGTATAGGTAGGTTTTAGCATTGGGCTTACTTTGTGTAGTGTGGTCTGTTCTTCTAGCTGCAGCTATTTGTTGGTTAATGTATTATCGATTAACGATTTATAGATATATATAAAGTTGTTGTTGTAGGGATGCGAGATGTTGTTGTTGTTGTTGTAGTACATAGTTGTTGTTGTTAAGTGTACATGTAAATATATAGGCACACATAGAGGCATATTTTTATAGTAATATGTAATAATAGTAAGAATATTGAGTAAGTTATCGTTATTGTAATTGATATTTAAATATTTGAATAACGGTTAAGTTTATCTCTTTTTGTTTTCTTTCAAAATATATATATATATGTACACTGCACACAGAGGAACATAATGGGCACATAGGTATATGATATATCTCTATTTATATATATTTATGATAAATGATATAATGCAAGTTCGATAACTTTCCGATAAACTGGTGATAATGCACGAGTACCTGCGAACGTTCCAGATCGTGTTTGAGTCGCTCATTCTCCAGCTCGAGGCGGGCTATGCGCTGCTTCGTCGACTCCCAATCGGCACTGCTGCGGCCCATCTCACAAGTGGCCTTCTCCAGTTCTGCTTTCGATTTGCCCAGCTCACTCTGTGATGCTTCCAGCTTTATCTCCAGACGCTCGCGCTCATTGACGGCCCGTTCGAGACGTGTCTGCAGCTTCTCCAGATCGCTTTCGGCCGCGCGCAGCTTCATTTTGTA
This sequence comes from Drosophila mayaguana, assembly GCA_037075325.1. NCBI lineage: Eukaryota > Metazoa > Arthropoda > Insecta > Diptera > Drosophilidae > Drosophila > Drosophila mayaguana. Next base: position 1,967,658 of record JBAMCG010000016.1, on the reverse strand, counting down.
TTCGGCGACTTCGCGTTCGTGCAGATCCCGCTCCTCCTGCTTTTCATGCTCGGCCCGATCGCGTTGCTCGCGCAGCTGCGCCATTTGCTTCTCCTTGTCGCCGATGGCCTCCTCCAGGCTGGTCAAGGCGCCCTCCGAGCTGCTGTGATGCGCTTGCATGGCCGAGAGACGTGCTCGAGCCATATCCACCTGGTTGTCCTTCTCCTTCAGCAGGTCCTCCAGGTTCTCAATCTGTGTGGAAGTGTTTGTGTTAGCTAATGTTATTGATTGCTGCTGGTTTATCTTCTCTGACCTTGCGCTGCAGCACGCTGATCTTGCGATCCTTGATGTCCATGTGATCCTTGAGCTCGGTGAGTTCGCTGGTTAAACGATTTCGCTCCTGAACCGTTTGCAATGTACCCTGGGTCTTCTTCTCGATCAAACGGTTCTTCTCCTCCAGTCGGGCCCGCATCTCCTCAACGTCCGTCTGCAGCATGTTGTAGTGCTCCTCTTTGGCACATAGCGATTCCTTAAGTACCGCTATGTGCCGCTGATAGTCCTAATTTCAGTTTTTTCATTGTGAATTAAGATTTAGCTGAAAGTTTTGATCTAATCAAATTACCTGATGCTGCTCCTCGAGCGTTTTCATTTTGGCCGCCATCGCCAGTATCTCTTGATCCCTTCTTTGTATTTCAAGACGGAATTCGTCCAACTGTTATTCGTGTGGATTCGTGAATGGAATGGGTGGAAGGAGGATAAGATACAAGACATAGCAGATTTTTAAAAAACAAATGCATTAAACACAACTGCATAGCAAATGCAGCTGCCTGAACTACAAAATGGAGGGATTTTTTTCTGTGTTTTTTACTTTTTATTAATTATTTTGGAGTATTTTTTTAGTAGTACTTTTTGTGTTAAAATGTTTACGTTGAGTGCAAATTGCGGCGCAATGTGTGAATTGTATTTTATATATAGAGAGATATGAGCGATAGAAGTGGGCGGATTGTAGGTGTAGAGGAGAACGTGGTATAAATGTGAGAGGATGAATAGAATGATGAAGGCTGCAAGAGTCGTTGACCCACTGTAAAGCTGGGGTCAAAACAGTGTAAGAGTGTTTGAGTGTGTGTAGACTGTTATAAAAGTATGGTAGAGAGGGAGGAGAGAGAGAAAGAGACAGAGAGAGTGAGAGAGATGGGACGGAGTGGGGCGTGGCTTGTTGGGTGTTGGATTTGAATACTGTTAACCTGTGCTATAGCTATAGACGATAGGCATAGCATATCCATTTCGTTTTTTGTCGCATGTTAAATTTTTATTGTTTGCTTTCGAAAATGTTTCATTTATAATGCTTAAGAGTTAATTTTATTTTGGTTTTGTATTTGTTTTTTTTTTTTTTTTAAGTTTAACATAAATCGAGTTTCAGAGTTCGAGCTCAAGAATTAGTTTTTCATCTGAATTATTCTTAATTAAGTTACAAATCAGTGTATAAATATTTATGTATAATATATAGTATATCGGAGTAGTAATTTAATTAATAAGTATATTTGTTGTTGTTATTGTATATATAAGTATAAATATTTCAAGAACTTTGAATATAATATAATATAAGAATTATATTATAAGTAAATGCCTGCTTATTGATGTACTCACAAAAGAAACTGACCAAAAATCGAGAAATATTCCAAAATGAATAAAGAGATAACAGAAAAATAGGAAAGACTATCTATTGTTAGTTATATAGTTTAATATCTGTAGCATAGTTAACTACGTATGTATATTAATGTTTGCCTTATGTTAATTATGTCCTTTACATAGAGACAGCAACTGCTGTCATAAATGCTTTCAATTGGCTAGTGTTAAGCTTAATATACTTAATATATACCTATTATCATTTCTTATAACTAGAGTTAGAGAGATAGAGAGAGATAGAGATAGCGCGATTACACACTTTTCGTAGGGCAAGGACTAAAGACAAAATCAAAGAATTTCAGAGTTTCATACGATTTAAATTAAATTTTTTTTCGATTTTTTGATTAATTTTTAAAGTTTATCTACTGAACACAACACAAGTTTTTATTGCTCATAACGTATTTCATACGCAAATACACATACACGCTCACCAATGAACTAGTTCCGATTTGGGGATGAGCGTGCACAACTACTAGATGTATATATATATACCATATATAAGACAAAAATTAGAGTAACTCCAGTTAATTTTAGTTTTGATTAGACTACTATATAGACTGTAACAAACATTTTGGGTTTTACTTTCTTTAAGAAAAAATTCTATTCGAAAAAAGTCGAAAAAGTTTCAATTTTGCAAGCCGAACCATTGGTACTTTTTCCATTTTCAATTTTCCATATTTTTTTCGCGAACTACCATAATAAGATCTTTGAAGACGAATCAATTTGTTTTTATATAATAAAAAAGCACCTAGATACATGTATATATATATATATATATATAGTATATATATGTATATAAGAAGGTTTTTAGTTTCAAGTGTAGTTTATAGATGTATATAAGAACTTCTTTTGTTTTTGTTTGTATATAATATTTGCATAGACACATTTTGAATGCTTCTTCGTTTCGTTTCATTTCGATTCAAATCGTTTTGTTTTAAATTGCAACCAAATGCTGTGTTAAACACATTGCCAGATGTTAATAATATACCCAGTTTACTAAGACATTTCCATCTGCTCTATATATATGCTATATACACATATATAATAATTCATTCAACATTCGATTCATGTACAATCCATTTCTCTTGGATTTGCATATAAATTTCATCTTTACATATAATTGACCTTCATTTCTAATCACACACGCTAGTACCTTAATGGGTAATACGAGTACTTGTATATTTAGGTATATAGGTATATAGTTCATGAACTAAATCGTAACCAAATCAAGATTGGGCTTTTAAGGTAATTGAGAGTCACAATCTATTATGCAAGTAGGGTGATTTAGTTTAGGTAATTTGCTAGTTGTTAGGTAGTTAGTAGGTTGATTATAGAGGTCCTTGCATATAGGGCTTGCTTGGGTTGGCTAAAACTGGAAGGGGTCTGGGCTGGAAGAGAAAGTAGCTCTTACTATTTCTACTATGCAAAGTTCACTTATGCATGTACATATACATACGTTAGTTATACATGTATTTAGGTATTTTTCTTTTTTATGCCATGCCTCAAAGAGCGAGAGCGAGCTGCACTAACAATTGTTTTTTTTCTAAGACTAGGTTTGAGTACTTTATAGGTATTTTTTCTTTTATTTCTTTCCATAATTACTTTTTAAGCTTCATTATTTCTAGGCTTTATTTTTCTTATCAGGGAGTATACCAAATAAAGTAAAGTAAATCTTCTCTTTTAATATTCATTTATATCTATATATATTTTATTTATATTTCATATATATATTGTATAAATGGTTTTACATTTTTGTTTTTATCTTTTTTTTTATGAGTAAATATCATTTAGTTTCACTTTCTTTTTGTTGTTCTTGTTTATTTACAGTCTTTTACTTTTGAGAGTCAAGAGCAAAGTGGTTCAAATTTCAAATAAATTGTTTTTTATTTAGTTTTTATAAATATAAACTTCGCTTGCTTTTTTTGTTTTCTTTAACAATTTTCTTTACTGAAAACTTGCCCTGAGTGCTCTATGCATAACTTAATAAAATTCTAATAAAAATACTAAAATATATACAAAGAAGCTAACTCAAAAAGGGTTTTTATTTGTTTTTTTTTTTAATTAAAAAAAAAAAAAAATTAATAGTATATTATGAAAATAATATTTTAAATAAAGATAAAAAGAAAATATTACTTCATTTTTTTATATAATGTAATATATTTAATTATTAAAAATAAATACAAAAACTCAATTAAAAATTAAATATTGAGAAAGCTTAAAAATATGAATAAATTATGTAATTTATAATTTTACAGCTGTTTAAATTTGCATTTTTTTTTTTTTTTCAAATTAAAGGAATAAATAAACTTTTAAACTTTAAGTTCTTTTGCTACAAATAAATAAATAAAAAAAAAAAAAACAACAGTTAGGCTAAATTAAAAATTATACATAATTTTTTTTATTAGGTATTTATTTTTTTAATTCTAAATCTTCTTTTCGCTACTTTAAAATGGCACATGAAACAAAAGTTCTGCTGCTATCGCTGCTTCTTCTTACTCTGATGAACTTTTGCTTAGGATATAACTAATGCTTAAATCATATATATATTTATATATATGTGGTATATATATTATATATATGTATATTGTATGTGTAATACTTGGTGTTTTTAATTTTTGGTATTTTTGTTTTAGTTCTAAACGCTTCGAGAACCGTAGACTGCAAATGTCGGGGGCTTTTTTGTTAATAGGGGGGAGCGTTGGGGGAAAAGCGTAAAATGCATCATTTAGTATATAAATTTTGTTTGATTTATATACATATATGTATATATAATGTATATATACATATACATATATATATATAGTTCAGATCAAGTTTTTCTTCAGATTACGTTTTTTCTTTAATTCATTTTTGATGGGCATGTATACGATAGTTTTGAATGTGGCTGTTGTAACGAGTATTAACGAGTTGATAGTATCAATTAGTATCGATAGTTATCGTTAAGTATCTAGGAATCTAGGGATAGCGTGTCTACGTCAAATTTAAAACTTACTTGTCGCTTATGCTCTTGCGGCAGTTTCGGGTAATCTAAGTCTAGTTTCGAATATGGCAAATGGTGTAGATGATGATGATGTTGTTGCTGTTGTTGCTGTTGCAGCTGCTGTTGATGACTTTGGTGGTGATGGTGGTTATGATGGTTGTGGCTGTGGTGGTGGTGCGTGTGCGGATATGACGTTGCATGCAGTCCGATCGGTAGATGATGCTGTTGTTGTAGTGAATGTAGATGCGAATGCGAATGCGGATGCGGATGCTGCAGCGTATCGTAGCCAGCGCCAAGGACATCTCGAGCACTGCTCGCTAGCGTACCGCCAAATGGGCCGCTCGTATTTGCCAACGCTGCCAGCGGATGGGTTTGCAGATGATTTTGGTGCGAATGCACATGATATTGATACTGCGGATTCATCTGCTGTTGCACCGAGGCCTGTATGTGTGATTGTGGTTGTTGCGATTGTTGTTGTGCTTGTTGTTGCTGCTGCGTGCCCGCGAATTGCTGTTGCAAATTGTAAGATAGCGACGAGCTGGCCGGCGGTGGCATCGAATGCTGCTGTTGCTGATAATACTGCGATATGGCGGGATTTGAGGCATGCAGTGAGTGTGACATGAGACGTTGCTGCGCAAGAGCCGCCGAAGATGACGACGATGGCGGCAGGCCCAGGCCCATGCCTAGGCCCAAATTGGAGCCCAGACCCAGGCCCATGCCCATGCCATAGCCGCCCAAATCACTCTGATAGGGATTCGCATAGCCTGTTGTGCCGTACTTGCAGCTGGCTGCTGTTGGGTAGCCAGCCATAAGATTCGATACGGAATAGGCGGGACGTAAGCGCGCAGCTGCCGCAGCGGCGCTTTGCGCTGCCGTCAGCTGCGTCGGCTGCGTTTGCGGCTGGAAGTACATGTTCGGTTGGGATGAGAAGCTCGTCGACATTTGCAGCAGGTTATCGTTTAAATATGACGTCGGCGACGTTGTGTCGCCCGGATGCAGCGTTGGATAGCTAGAGACCACACGACCGGACAGCGGTGTGGTTACCAACGTCGGTTGGCCCAGCTGCCTGGCCTGATGGCTCAGGTTTAAGATTTGTGATGAACGCGATATCGATTTATGTGCCTCATTCAGCAAATTGACAATGTTCGATGAGCTAGTCTGTTGCAATGGGGGCGCCGGATAACCGTAAATGTCGTTATACATTGTCGCCGATGGCAGACCGGCAATGCTGTAGCGTCGTCGGCGTATTGGCGACGTTTGCTGTCCATAGAATTGTGCTGCTGCGGCGGCAGCGGCTGCAGCGGCTGCTGCTCCTGCTGGATCATATAGGTAGCCGGTAGAACTCGATGGACCATAGAGATCATAGCCAGCATTGCTGTAGCCTAAGTGACCGTTCAATGTCGAAGCTGTGGGTAAATAACCAGAGCCGGGACCTAAATTTCCGTAATATTGTCCAATGATATCTGGTAATGGGGGACTGCTTCCGCTGATGCCCGAGTAGTTATTGTACATCTGAAATGGGCGATTGCGAGATTTTTTGTTGTTGTTGATGTTTTTGGTTTGTTGTTTATTGTTGTCGGTTTTTTGTTTGTTTGTTGTTGTTTGTTGTGCTTGGTTTTTTTTTCTAACTGTAACTGTAACTTATTGTGTTTGTTTTTGTTGTTGATCTTTGGTTTAATTGAGTTTTAATAGTTTGTTATTTTTAGTATATTATTTATTTAATTTTTAATATTATAATTTGTATTCTTTGAAAACATATTTATTATATTATTTTTATATAGTTTTTCTTTTATTATTATTATTATGATTTTTGAATGTTTATAGTATAATTAATTTATACAAATCTGTATTTATATTTTTATATATTTATTATATTTCTTATTACTTCATTAATATATTCTATATTAATTATTCAAGAATTTTAATTAATTTAATTTATAATTATTTTAAATTTATTTTATATTAAGTTATTTGCAACAGTTTCTTTATTTGTGTTTTTTTTTTTTTTGGTATTTTATCAGAAGTATTTTTATTATTGTATGTAATTTTATGTATTTTTTTACTATTGCTTAAATGTGTATATAGTATTATATTTGTTACTTGTGATGTATTTCGTTTTTGGTTTTTTTATAAAATATTTTTCTGTAATACTTATAATTTAGTTATAGTATTCTTGTTGTATATAAATGCTTGGTATCTATTTGTTGTATTTGTTTAATTGGTTATCATTTGTTATTATGTGTTAAAAATTTGTCGGTATATTAATTATAGTTAAGGCGTGTTTTTTCATAAGTTTTCTACAAATTAGGCACTTCATTTATTCTTTTTATATAGTCATATATATCTAGAATAATATTTAAAATATATATTATATATAGATAGTAACAATTCATTTTGTACATTTTTGTTGTCAAACATTTTTGCAACCAAAGCGATTTTTGCCCGAACACTTACGGACTATTTTGGCCCCATGAATATATCGATATTGATACTTATATATATATATGCATATATATTTAAATTTATATATTCATATATATAATTTGTATTTATCTCTGAATTTTTGTTGTTTTTCTACAAGTTTACTTAATTCAACACTTTTTGCGCTTAATTTACAATAGGGTTTTGTAATAGCATTAAATTTGATTCAGTATTTAAAAAAAGTATTTTTCCAGTATATTTTCTAAATGAACTCGCTTTAAGTTTAGTTGAGTTTTACTTAACTTTTTAAAAGACTTTCTGCTGGTATTTTTAAATAATTAATTTTGGTATTTTTTGGCGAAATGCACCTAAAAGTTCAACAAGGTATTTTTGTTTGTATAAATATAGTGTGTGTATGTGTATGTTTGAGGGCGACATATTGAAGGGGGGCGTGGTGGGGCAATATGAAATGTGTGTCACATTTTGTGAGGGTGAGAGATGGAGAGAGAGAGAGAGAGACAGAGAGAGCAAGGCAGAGAGAGAGATAGAGAGCGAGATAGCCTGGCGGCTGGTATTTGCTGTAGGTGTATGTGTATGTGTATGTGTGTGTCACACCTTTGCCACGTGCATTACGTCCCTTTTTGTGGGCGTGTGCGAGTGTCTCTGTGTGGGTTTGTTGTGTGGCTGCTGTTGGCTCAATTTGTTGTTGGGGTTTATTTTTGTATGAATATTGCGTATACGACATGTTTGACGTGGCAGACAAATGCGCTTGGATTCTGATTTCGTTTTTCTTTCTTTTTTTTTCTGTATATATTTTATTTTTGTTGTATGTATATATATATATATATATATATATATATATATATATATATATATATATATATATATATATTATGCTTATTTTTTTATGTTGGTTTATTCTTGTACGCAGGAAAGAAACATAAATTACTTATAACAATATATAGTTCAGATGCATTATAGAAATAACGTGCAAAAGTATATTGTAAACAATTGTTTCTGTATGTATGTAGTATATATATATATATTTATATAAATATATATATATGCATATGTATATTTTTGTGTGGAAAAGAAGATATATATGTATATTTGTATAGATATATATAGAGGTATATATATCGTATATATTTGAGTAAGTTGAGTTGTTTGTTTGAATGACAGAGTGAGTGTGACAAAGACAGAGAGAGAGAGAGAGACATAGAAATAGTTAGAGAGAGAGACAGACAGAAAGAGTGTGAAAGTAAGAGAATTGTTGTTCTTAAGAGACTTTGCGGCTGAGTTTCAAAATGAAATGCAGAAACTTCAGTAGCTTGTGTGAGTGTGCGAGAACCCAACGAGTGTTTGTAAGTGTTTCTGTGTGTGTGTGTGTGTTTTGTGGTCTGTTTAAAATAACAATTTGTTGTACAATTTGTATTGCATATTTACAAATAAATCAAAATAAAATAAAAATTTAATAAAATATATATTGTTTCTTAGGGGTATTTTGAAGGGGTTTAGAAGTGTTGTTTAGACAGCGGTTAGACGTCTTTGTTGTTTTTGTTGTTTGATAAGCAAAGTAACGCAATAAAAACAACAAACTTGAGTAAATGTTATATATAATTAATCATATATATTTATATATATATAACATATATATAGAGAGCGAGACAAAGAGAGAGAGAGATAGAGAGAGAAAGTGTTTATATAATCATATATATATATATATGTATATATAAATATTTATTTATATATGTATATATAAAGATAGAGTGAGAATAGGTACCTATTTGGAGTATAGTATATATACACGTCATAATTGTTTTATCATTTTATCGTCAAAGAGATTTGTCAGTGAATATCTTGCCTATATACATATTGATATGATTCGTTTACTTCCTTTCGTCTAGCTTTTGACTTTTTTTTCTTACTATTGTTTTTTTTTAGGTGCGAAAATTATTACAAAAGCATATTGTAAATAGTTGCATACGGTTTTGTTTTTAATTTGTTTTCAAATTTTTTGTTTGTTTTCATTTTTTTCGTTTGTTTTTGCTTCGTTTTGTGTCTGCTTTTAGAACAACAACAAAATATGTGTGATTTTTTTTTTCATTTTCGGTTTTTATGGTTGATATTTAAAATTGAAAATTTGTTCAATTCTGGAAACAAATGCGTTCAATATTTATTATTTTCTTGATTTTTTGTTCATTTCTTTGTTGTAGTATTTTTTTTGGTATATATAAAAAAGCCAATTATTGGAGCCATTACAATCGATAAGTTTCGTGGAAAAATCTTTATCTTTTGGCAATAAAATGACAAAAGAATTATACTTGTATGCTATATAAATAAATTACAGTTCACTAATTTGTTTCTTTTTTTCTTTTCATTTAAATAATTTTAAAAAATTTTGGTATTAATTTTTTATATATATATATTTTTTTTATATATTTTTTGTTTGTTTTTGGTTCTGTTTGGTTTTTTGTTTGGTTATTGTTTAGATTGCTTTTTATGTGTATTTGTGTAAGTTAAGTTAAGATATATATATGTATATATATTATATATGATTTGTATATAAATATATATAAATATGTATATATGTTACTTTTGGTTAAGGATTAAACAGCAAGAAAAGAAATTCAAAAACGTTCCATAAAATGCTATTTAAAAATTGAAAAAAGGTTGCAAACTGTATTGAAATTTATTGTTATATATAGCTCTACAAGTAGCTAAAAAAACGGAAGAAAGGTTTGAAGTAAATAAAAAAGCGTGATGCAATTAAATGTTTTTCCAAAAGCATTTTCAAAGCAACAGATTTGTGGTAGTTGTCAAATTGTACAACATAATTTTATGTGCAGATTTCCTATTCAAATTTTCTAGTAGCTCTTGTCTAGCTATAGAAGCTGTAGAAAGCAAACAATTTTAAAATTGAGCTATCTTAAGTCAAGTCAGTTGTGCATTTATTTTATTCCAGGATTCTTTTTTTTTACGTTAAATATATTTAAACCTTTTCGCAAACTTTACAGCTTCTTCATTGGATTTAATACAAATTCTCTTATGCCTAAACCAGAAAGCTTCAATTAAAGCTGTAGACAAATATACTGTCTTCTTCTTCTAAGTATTAAATCTCATAAATATGAGTATTTGAATAAGCATTAATTTGAATAACATTTTCTCATAATATATGCTTGATTTATGTGAATGTAGAATATAGTTAAACTATAGCTACAGTATGATATTTTGATGTTTGACATTATATATTTCATCCAAATCGTATGTAACTATACAAAAATACACTTTAATAAGTAATTAAAATTTTATATGAAGTACTTTAAAGCAATTTCTTATTTCATCAGATCTAGTGATTCAATAAAAACTACACAAAAAATTTGTATACCAATTCGAGTTTCTCACATTAAACTGAACTTTAAATATAAAATTAAAAGAAGTTTGCCTGGGAGATAATAAAATTTGTGAAATATATTGTACATATGCAATATAAAAAGAACGAATAATATATACATATATATAAGTATACATGTATATATAAAGAACATTTAATTTGAAACACACGACAATCAACACCAACACTTAGAAAATAAATTGTTGTAAGAATATATATATTTGTGTGTAGGTGTCTGTGAGTATTTTAGGTATTACTAAAGGCACGTTTTGGAATTGCGAGTTTAAAGTATAAATTTAGAAATTATGCCAGCCCACACACAGCATAAGTGGGAGAGAAAGAGAGAGAGAGAGAGAGAGGGGTAGGCAGGTAGGCGGATAGAACAGGTGAGCAAGTAAAGTGACTTGCACACTTCAAATAATCCCAAGAACCCGCACACATACACAGAGGAAAGTAAAAAACCGTCGCACACACACACTTATACACATGCAGCCCGAAATAACAACATTTTTGGTTACAAGGTTATTATGTATACGTCATGTGTGTCGCTATGTGTGTGTGTGTGTGTGTGTGTGTGTGTGTGTGTGAGTGTGTTTAACAGTAAGTGTTGTTGGTGGGCGTCTCTCTCACTATGTGTGTGTGTATAAGGAGAACACAATAACGAAGTCTCACTGTTAAGGCTCAAGGGGGATGTTAGCTAGAGCGCGAGAGGGACAGAGAGAGAGAGAGAGAGAGAAAGTCGGCATATACTCTGCGGCCAGACAAGGGGGCGCTGCTTGAATACAAATGAAATGAAACACAAAGACAAAGCAAAGAAAAAAATGGCAAACCAAATGAAAAAGAAGAAGATGAAAACACAAAAAAAACTCAAAACGAAAATAAGCGAAGTAGCTAAAGGCAAAGAAGAGAGAGAGAGAGAGAGAACAATAAATGCCAAACAATAAGTGTGTTAAGTGCAAAAGTACACATGTAGTAGAGTGTATATATATATGAGTGTCTGTGTGTGGGTGCGTTGGTATTGGTGTGTGTTTGCCTCTGAGTTTTGCTATTTTCATTTGCTGCGTGTTTGGTTCAAATCATGAAAATTAAAAATAAACACATAAAATGAGACTGTAAAACAAGGCTCAAGCAGACGCTTTTTATGACTGCCGCCCTAATGGCCACGCCCATGTCATTTGGCAAGTTCCTAATATACTTGTATACATACATATAATGATATATACGCGAGCTCCCTTTTTTTTTTGCAATCAACACAAAATAATCACGTTTCGAGCGCGTTGACAAGGCCAGACGAAATCTCATTTGAGCTTTGGTATCCCCACTCTCTACTCTTCACTCTCCACTCTCACTCTCTCTCTATACATATATGCTGTATACTATATACCCTATACCCTAATGTCACATTCTCTCAATTGTCGCATCTCACGCACGTGCGATTGCAGCTGGTTTTGTCTGTGTGGGTGAGGGTTCTGCCCCGACATGAAAGTATTTCAAGTGTTGTTTATGAAGTGCAGAGCACATTTGGTGTGCTGGCATGCATGGACCGCAGCTTAATGCTGCTGCAAATATCCCCTGTAATTTGCCTAGCTACATTTTTTATACAACTTTATGGGTCGAATTCCAAGAGTTGATCTGTTCTATAGATCTTTAATCTTCTATGGATCGTACAACTGCAAAATTGCCACGAATTGATCATTAATGAAGAAGATATATACTATACTATACTATACTATAAATTTTCATTGCCTACTTGGGCTGAATTTGATTTTAGTAACTCTACGAAAGAGAATTTGTTAATTTGGGCAGAGATGAGAAGACTTAAAGGATGGCTTGGTTTGAGGACTTGATTTATATTTATCAACTCAAAAGTTTATTATAACTACTACTATAACAGATCTCCCTCTCTCTCTCTCTCTCTCTCTCTCTCTCTCTCTCTCTCTCTTTCTCTCTATAGCTAACCCAAGCTCCTCGTATAAAATCAGTATTACTTTGATTTTAAACACTTTATCTCAATTTTAGTTAATTAGTTATACTGGGTATCAAGGTGTCATCTTACATTGCAAGCTTATTTTCAGAAATACACCAAGGCATACACAGACAAACACACATACACACACACACACACACACACACACATGCTTTCATCCATTCAGTTGTGTCTGTCGCATTTAGAACAATTGAGGAGGGGCTCTGCTTTTTGCTAATGAGCGGATGGTCGTACGTCACGGACGACTTGCATTGTGTTGAGCGTTGTGCATGTCTGCACGTTTCTCATTTTGAATAGACACACTCACACACACACACACATACACTCACTATTGGTGTGTGTTTGTGGCTGGTGAGCATGCACTTGAGCTCATTCGTTTATACGTTCTTTCCTTCATTTGTTAAGCCTCGATGCCAAATTTCACTAATTACGCATGCTGACCTTTAAAAGGCAAAGCCCACACACAGCTCACAGTTAGTGTGTGCGTGGGCTGCACACGCTCGCCCACACACTGGCAGGCACTTGGCTGCTCTATCGTTTTACGACTTGATTAGCATAAAAGTATGCTATGGTTTTTAAGCTTTTCTCTTCTGGCCACAAATTGAAACACAATTTATGGTCAACATGCAAAAACTAAACTTTAATGCTTGCACTTCGTACTGCCCTTCCCCTCTCTCTCTCTTCTTCTTCTGCTGTGGCGTAATTGCGTGCATTGCAAAAAATACTAGGCTCATAAATAAGAGCCTTTAGGGCAAGTCCACAGCAATCCGCTGCTGATGATACCCTATAGTGATAGTTTACTTAAAGGGGTATATTTAAAAGATTAAAAACAGGTTCTTAAGCATATATAGTATATATAGAACATACATGTATATATATATATGCATGTGTGTGTTTGATAGGAAGCCGTATATCCTCAAAATTCCGATTCAGCTTATGCCCTGCACTAAAAGTGATATTGAAGGTGTCTATTGGGCAGATGAAAGGTCAAAGTTGAAATCGTATAAATGTATACTATATATACTCAATAGGAAACTGCATACTCTATATTTGAAGTGCTATTGAAGGGGTAGGTTAGGCTGAGGTATGCTGCTTCGTTAGAGTCAATGAATCTGAAATATGTATATGTAAATGTGCCTGATAAGCAATTGTCGTCTTCTAGAATCTACATAGATATATACATATAGATTATGAATGGACAACCAAGATTTTAAAATTAAAGAAATAAATCTTTTTAATAGACCTTATTTTTAAAGAGGGCATCTCTTAGTCTATCAAGGCCACTGCGCTTCCAACAGGGTTGCAGTTGCCTGCCCGGACGTTACGAGCATCGTCCTCTCTCTCTCTCTCTCTCTCTCTCCTTTCCACTCTAACATTCTTCCGCCCTGTTTTAACGCGTCGTATATATTATGCAGGCGTCGCTGCGCTTGCTTTTTTTGTTATTTGATTGAAGGGCAATTAATATATAGGGTAGGGGCAGGGGCAGGGGCAGGGCAGGGTGAACTATGCGTAGTTTAGAGAATATTATGTTTAGTGGGGGACAGAGATAGAGATAGAGTTGGTGAGTGTATTTGTTGTTGGGTACATATTGCAGTTGCTGTTGATGGACTTTGATATAAAGATGATTTTGATTTGATTTGTAATGATGTAATGAGAAAACCGGTTTGATGAACTGAATGAACTGTAGTAGGTGTAGGTATAGGTGTGTGTTTACACATATTGACATGTGTATATGTATGTATGTGCTTGTCTGTTGGATTGATGTGGTTGACATTTAGTTTTGTTTTGATTTGTTGTCGCTTTGATTTGATGTTGATTGATGGATTGATGAATTGATCGACTGATTGACTGATTGAGCGCATTTTGATTGTTGTTGTTATTGCTGTTGCTGTTACGATTATTGCTGTTACGATTGTTGCTGTTGTTGCAGTCAACTACAATACCTTATAGTAGACATAGGCATTGTCCATAGGTTTGTGGCTTTGCGCTGTGTTGCTGTTGCTAAATGCCTGAACTTTAAAATGTTGCAATTGTTGTTGCTGTTAGTTTCGTTGTTGTTGTTGCTGTTGTTGGGGCTGTTGCTGCTGCTGGTGCTGCTATGCAAATCTGTGCTGCAGCTACAGCTGCAGTTCGTTGTACTAAGTCGGCCGCGGCTTGAGGCCTTATTGCTATTTATGTAATTTGAGTTGGCTTCCAAGTTATATATATGTGTGTGCGCGAGTGCGTATGTGTGTGTATGTTTTAGTAATACAATAATAAATCGCTAGCTGTGACTTCCTAGTTACTGCTGTCGGCTGTATCTGCCCCTCCTACTGTTGTTGTTGTCTGCCAGACGCTGTTTCCTGCTTCTTAGCTGTCTGCTTAATGTAAATTTGCTGCTCACACACACATACACAGGCACACACGCATAAACAGGCACTTTCGCATGTGTGTGTATATATTATAAAAATACAGTACAAGACGTTGGGCGACGACGGCGTTGACGCTGACGCTGACTGCGATGTCAGCGTAGGCTATAAGAAAAAAAGTTGCTACTGCTGCTGCGGCTGCTTGGTTTGTTGTTCGTTGTTCGTTGTTGTTGTTGCTAGTTAATGTTGCTGGTGCTGCTGTCGCAGATTTTCTTCTTTTTTTTTGGCAAAATTTTATTGATTTTTTGCAGAGGCTGGCTTTTTGCTTTAGCAAATTCACTTTTGCTCTGTTATTTATTATTATTATTATTAATATTTATTTATATTTGTATTACTTTTTTTTATTTATTTCTTACACACACGCACAGTTTTAGTTTTAATATATACAGGCTAAAGGCACAATTTGAAATGCTTTACATCCTTTTGAAGGATTTTTCTTGCTGCTGCTCTTGCTTTCTCTTTCTTTCTTTTTTTTGCTCAATGATTCGCGCTCTTTAAGCGTTTGCACTTTTCATTAATAATAATATATATATGTGTGTATATATATATTTTGTAGATATATATGGATTAATTTCTTTTTTATTATTTAATATTTTTTTGTCACAATTTCCGTACGCGTCGCGCTTTTTGTATTCCTTTCTATTTGCTTTTCTTTTTCTTTTCTTTCTACACTTTGTTCCGTGTCTCGTGTTTTGTTAGCTGAAACGTTGCGTATACAACTACAGGCGCTTGCAAAGCTTTCGCGACCACGAGGCCAGCGACCATTGAGACAATTTGGCAGTAGCAGCCGCAGCCGCAGTCACAGCACCAGCGGCAAAGCTTCGTTTGAGCTATCAAATTCGGCTCAGCTTCGGTTTAGCTCAAACGCAGGGAAAAAAGAACAACAAAAAAGTTGAGGCGTCATTTGGTTGGCTGCATTCGTGCGCTTCCTCAGTGTGTATCGTCGCGTCGTGTCGTGCGCGCAACTTCTGCACTCGGGTCAGTCGGCATTCGGCTTTCGGCATTCCGCTTTCGGCATTTAGTCACTCGGCTGAAGCTTTACAACTTTTGGCTCCGTTGCTAGCGCACAAGCGAAAAGCTTTTACGTTTTACGCTCAAAAGCTGTGAGACATGTGTTCACTTTGCCAATTTATTGATTGGCGTCGGCGTCGTGAGTTGACGTCGTGCTTAGCATTTCACTAAACAGCCAAATAAAAGTTTTTCGTGATTTAACGCGAGGCCTGCAGTGGCAGCTGCAGCTATCGTTGCTACTGCTGCTGCATTTGATGAACGCGGCAGCGCCTGCGTCTGACATGAATGCAGGTTTGCAGTCGACGTCGCTGTCGCCGTCACCGTCGCCTTCACCGTTCAGCAGCTGTTTTTGTGCCGTTGCAAATGAAAGTGCAAGTGAGACGTCCTTTCGATTAGTCCTTGCAGCACGTACCAAATATTCTATGTCGATTTCTTTTTTAGGTTTATTATCTCCTAAAGCATCAATGCGCTCTAAAGTAGGCAACTCTATTTATACGCATTTTGTATGTAAGGGGAAACGTGATGTGTGCCCAACACATGGATATCCTTTGATACTTAAGCACTTTGGGCACCTTATTTGGGTATATATCTATATAATAGGATATGCCTCTGATAAGCACACAATTAAAGTACTTTATTTTTATTTTGTATGAAATTATCCTCGTATCTTTCACTTTCTTTTAATTTAAACTAAAACTATGCGCTTTAATTATAGTTTCACCTACAATTTATAGCATCTTTAGTTCAATATTTCAAAATTGTATTAAAGGCATTAAGGTTTATTTAGATAACAACTCTTCAGGTGTGAGTTTTATAATATTAAATATTTCTAATATGTCTTTTCATTGACTTATATTGTTGTTCTCAGAGTCAATTATAGTTAAATTTTGTATTATATATTATATCTATAGCAATGCATCTCACAATTTCTGCTTTTGGTTAACTTAAAGTCCTTTATTCTAACTTCCTTTCATATTAAAGTTTAAATTGAATTTCTACTGAATCTATTCTTAGCGTCCTAGTTTAGTTTATTAGTTTAGTGTACACATGTGTCTGTATATATCAATATTTATATACATGCGTCTATGTGTCTATGTGTGTGTGTGTGGGTGTATGTGTGTATTAGGTTATGCACTGACATACAAAGCACAGACCACAATCCCTAGGACAACATCCGAACAACTGCAGCAAACGCAGTGCACTCCATTAGCAAGGGAGACGGAGACGGCGAGAGAGAGAGAAAGAAAGAGAGAGACAGGTGTGCGAGTGGGAGAACAGAGGTCTGCTGCAGCCTGTGTGTTTGTTCATATAAAATTGAAATGCAATTGCATGTAAATCGATAAATCAATTTAGAGTCTGACATTTCGAGTGGCGAGTCGAGAGTGGAGAGCGGCCTGACCAATGATGAGGCTGTGCATAAAAGGCTGCCCGGCTCTCTGTACACATGTCTCTGTGTGTGTATGTGCATTTACTTTTGTTTGTCACTGTGCCAGTTAGTGTGCCACTGCTGTTGCTCGCTGGTGGCTGATGGCTGGTGGGGAGTGGGTGCTGCTGCTGCTCCCGCCGTTGTTTACTGCGCATTTCCGTTTCCGGTTTTATTCATTTCATTTGCAAGCAGCAGCTCGAAGTAAATGTATTTCGCAGCTAGTAATTGCGGCTCTACGACAAGGACCTCTCTGTCACTCCCTTTCTCTCTCGTTTTCAGTTTTTGACAGCAAAATGAATTTCAATTTTTTGTTGTTGCGTCAAGCCGCGTAATTATTTTATGCCCTGTGGCCAAACAAAGCGCACAGGCTATGCCAGAGTAATGGCCATAGGAGCTGTGACAGCTCGGGCGCCTTGTCCTGCCACAATACACAGAGTGTTGAGGCAAAACGTTTCATGTTTATAAACGAGCTACACCCACGCATACATACACATACAACACACTTATGTACCCCCAGCCATCTCCATTATTATTTATGCGTATGTATGGACCTATGCCCACACTCACTTCTCCAACTTCCGCCCCCTCTTGTGCTTGCTAATTAAAATTCAGACATTGGCATCGCTTTGCATAGCTACGTAATTTGCTTTGGCCAGGGCCAAACAGCATGAATATTTGAATGTGACTGCCATTCATCGACAGTTTAGGCCAACTGCGTGCAACTATGCCAGGTGGCTGGGTCGATGGGTTGCTGGGTTGCTGGTGGGTTTCGTGTTTTGGGTTGGTGCTGTGGTTCGCTTGGTTTTTGCTTCGTGGACTAATGTCTTTTGAGCTATGTTTGGATAATGTTGGCTTAGGCGCTAGCAACAGAGAGAGAGAGGGGGAGAGAAATAGCGGAGAACAAAAGCAAATAGGCATGTTTACAATCGGGTATAGCCGACTGCAGAAATACTCGCTCACAATTATAGATCATATATTAATATATAACATTTCTCAAAATTGCGAAGCAGTGAAACTTTAATCAGAACTGATCTGCAAAGGATTTCGACCTTTAAAAGCGTTCGAACTTTAATTAGTATTGATATTTGATGAGGTAGAGCTTTAAAAGAGGTCAACTATAGAAATAGGTTTGAGATATATCTCCAGAGAAATTTTCCTTCCTTAACTTGAAATGCCATTAATTTTAAAACAGATTGACTCTTTAGGACTATAAGTTATATAAACTCTCTTCTATAAAGTATGTATAAAACCATATGAACGAGTATTGCATAAAACAGGGTATTAAGACAACAAGAACTCACCCTCACCCCCTGCTCCTCCTGAGCGTATTTCTTGATTTCACGCTCCAAATCAAGCTGTTGTTGTTATTGTGGGCCCAGAGAAATTGAGAAATTGAGAAATTTTTGTATTTTGTAGTTCGGATCTCCGTTCGCTCCAGAGGGCGAATGTATGCCACAGACAAAGTGGCGCCAGTTGAATGTCCATAAATGTTGTTAATATCAAATTCATACATACGCACAAGCACACAGGCGGAGAGAGAGAGAGAGAGAGAATAGCTAAAATATGCGTGCGCTTAAGTTATGTAAGGTTCCTGGCAAATGGAATAACTTTAGCGCAAGGCTTGGAACTGGCTCTGCAAATGCTCGTAACTATGTATGATTTTACAGCGGAGTCGAGCATAGGTTTAAGGGTTTAAGATATTACGCGGATCAGGAAAGTATTTGCCATAAGGGATGTTAGATATAATATGAAGGGAAAGTTGTAAATGTTTTTCGATTTAGCAATTGCTAGAAATCACATAGTAAAGCGGTTTAGATACAATGGAATGAATATTTATCTTGACGGGGAAATAAGAAATGGCTATCTTCCAAGATAAAAACGTATTGTTCAATTGCAATATGTGCAATTTTACTTTATTGAAAAGTGTTTAGAGAATACTGCTAATACTGCTACTAAGAAAAATGTATGAAACATATTTAGATGAGAGTTATCTAAGAAATGTATAATACATGAAAGAGAAACTTTTTAATTCCAAATTTTTACTACTCGGAAGATTCCTTTAGAATTTCGGACAAATTTAATATTAAGCTTTACAATGTAATATAAAAATAAAGGACTCACTGTATGGATAATAGGAAAATTTTTCATGAATGTGAACAAATTATATATAGTCTATATATATATATGGATAGACTATACATTAAGACATTAGATATCCTATGAAAACTCTATATACTACAGCAACATATTCAATTTTCATCATAGTATTCACAATAGGCTTCATATTCTGTTTATCTATTTATGTTAATACTCGGATATTCATATTCATACCCATTATCATAATTCATTAATTCATAAATCATTTTCACATTCATATTTATATTCATAATCACATTTATATTCATATTCTTCACACTAATACTCATATTCATACTCAAACTCTATTCTTATTTATCTATTATTATACATATTCGTCCCATAGCTTTTACTTAGCCTACTTTAAGTCGCCTCCTTAAAATCAATTTTCTTGGATATGTAATGCAAAGTTTGTCGTTTGCTTATCCCCGTTTACTTGGCTCACTTTTTGTTTACTAAGTTTTCTCAACACTTGATGCATATTCAAACAGCGCATTTAAGTTGTGACAGCCTAGGCTAAGAGTTGGGCATCAAACTTTCTGTACTAGATAAGAACTATTAATTAAAGTTGACATAGGTTTTGCGTTTTTTGTGCTAGGCTGAAAAGACTGAGCATGTGCATATAGCAAATGCAATTGGAATCGAGACAACGGAGCAACATCAAAAGCAAAAACTGACCTCGACCCATCTAACGGCGCTGATTGCTCGCTTTTGCCTCTGCTGCACGCGGCGTATACGCAACGCCAACTTTTTTAATTGCTCGCCTACTCGTTCGACAACAAAATTCCAAAAAAAAAAAAAAAAAAAAAAAAAAGAACTGCTCACAAAAACTAGTGCAATTTTTTGTTTGGATTTTCCCAGTTTTGTTGTTGTTGTTTGACTGTGTGGCATGTGCAATCGAAATAATCTGTTTATCTTTGGCACCGTTTTTAGCTATATTTAACAAATTGTATAGAATCGTGAGAGAGTATAGAGTATATTGATGGAAAATGAATGAATCAAAGCATTTCTGTTGACTATATCAAATGCCTACAAAATTATTTATTAATAATAATAATCACATCCATTTAAAATCGATAACTAACTATTGTGTCTTTTGTTTTTCTTATAAATATCCATTGCTTTTTTAGAACCTTTTCGCCCTAGAATAAACTTAAAGTTTTCGATTAGTTTTCAGGATTCTATGAGCTGGATAACAGGCTCTCTTTTGTAGAACTATATAAATATATTGCCAAATAGGTTTCACTTCCATATATACTTCTTCTATTTAAAACCTATAAATATCGGTATATGCCAACTATTTGATAACTTCTAGTCGAGCCTTCTCAACCAGAGCACTCCAGTATTTTTTCGGTTGCCCGCCATTTGTTGTCATTGTTGTACTGAACTGAAGGATTTTTAATTACAACTGTCTCTGGCTATTTCGCTATTTCGGGGGAAAAAAAGTGAAAAATACCAAAACCGGAGACAAATTCATTTCGAGCAACGTCAAATGCCGCCCCGAGGCGTGTCGGACTTTCAATAGCTTCTCGTTATTGTATTTTATTTTCGCAAAAAGAAAATATATATAGAGATGGATAGATAGATGTATATATAGAGTATATATACAATTCAAATGGATTGAATGCGGGCATTCAAGCTTCCAGTTGATGCGTGAATAAAATGCGAATAAATTGCCAAGTGGGCCAAGACCGATGGATGGGTCGAATGTGGAGCTGACTTAAATAAGTAGCATATCATATGGCATCAAGGTTATATATATATATATATATACATGTATAAATTTGTATGTTTGCGCGCTCTGCAGGCTTTTTATACGGTCCGACGCTTTTGTTGACATGCCCTGGACTACGGCTAGCCTTTATGTATGGACTGGGACGAACGCGCCGAGGTGGGGGAATGAGAGAGTGTCTGTCTTTTAATACATGGCATTATGTATACGCATGTTATCTGTGGCCTGGCATGCGAGTAATTATAGAGTGTGTGTGCATATATGTGTGTGTGTATCCCTATGTGTGTGTGTATAATAAGCAGCTGGCCCGCTTGGTGCGTCCTTGGGGACAGATGAGTCAGAAATTGTTGTCAAACTGGTTAGGGCAAATTTTCAGTTAGATTTCCCATGAGAAGCACGACATATCTATCCCAAAGTGGTGGCCAGACAACTAGCTCCCCCAGCTTGCACAGTTTGTGCTCCTTTTTTTTTTGCATACCCTATGTATCACATTTTATGGAGTCTATATAAATCACGCAGCTTGAACTTTTGCATAGTTTGCGTGCAGTAAAACGATGCACTTAAGCGATTTAGAGGCGTATTGCAACAGCTTGGGTTATTTATACTCTACTTATTTAGAATGTGAGTATACATATGTGCTTACATAAAGTATATTTGCATGTTAGATATACCCTGCATAGGATATTCATTTTACTAAATGACACAAATGATACAAATATCTGGGTAATGAAAGGTAGACTTAATTAAGAAAGAAAAGAAGAAAACTCTCTTATATTACTATACGTCTTTTTCTTTTCTGATTAGATATATAGTTTAAGATCTGATTATCTGATTATCAACTATGCAGAGTATCAAGTAGTCGAGCGCTTTTTGTCGGTTTATTTTTAGGGTGTCAATAAGTATGAAATATGATCGAACCGAATGCACTTTGCTTGTTGCATAACTGTGCTAGCAATAAAGTGCCATAAAAACAGGGTCAACATGGGTGGTAAATGGAAGAAACAGAGAAACTTATGGGCGACATAATGCCGGGGGTATTGTCAAAAACAATGGCAACTGTCTGTGAGATGTACGAAAATTGTATGCAACAAATTGAATTTTATTGCTTGCCCCACATTAAGTTGGGAAAGATACAGAGAGAGAGAGAGAGAGAGAGAGAGAGAGAGAGAGAGAGAGAGAGAGAACGAGAGGGAAAGGGAGAGGAGGAAAGACAATAATCAGATACAAAAGACATTGCAACTGATGAAATGACTAACAATAAGTGAGTGTGAATGTGTGTGTGTAAGTTTGTGAGTGTATTAAAGAACGTTTATAGCTGACTCATTTGCAATACGTACAGTGTTTTCTCTCTTTGGCAAGGGAACAAAATGAAAAACGTTTCAAATTAATTAAGCAACAAGAAACTAGCTAGCAAAAACATGTCAAAACGATAGACGGAGAAAGAAGGTAGAGATAGAGAAAGTATATGTATGTATGTATGTGTGTGTGTATGTATGTGTAGCTGCGGCATGTTCATAAAAAACTCGTAAACAAAACACTACAAACAAACTGCAATGCTAAGAGTTTTAATATTTAAGATTTAAGTTCATGTTAAACTTGTTTTAACTGGCAGTTAAGTTCAAAAGCAAAAAAACGAAGCAAAAATTTGTTTTTGTTTTTTGGTTTTATTTTTTTTAGGTCAATGCTAGGCACTACAATATATAGAGCATTAATGCGTATGTCTTTAAGTGTGTGTATGTGTGTTTAGTATTATTTTGGTAGTTGGTATTTAGTTTATGTAACAGTTTAACGAAAGTTAAAGCAATTGCAGTCGCAAAAGTTAGGAAAAAATCAAAAGTAAAGTAAAAGTTCTATAAAGAAATTGGTATTTTATGTATATTCTTTTGTTGTTGTGGTATTTAACGTTTGTATTTTTCTTTGTTTTTTTTTCGAAATCATTGTCACTAGAGCATTTTGTTTGCCGCAAAACGAAAGTTAGAGTTGTTTCTTTTTCAATCTTTTTTTTTTTTGGTGTTTTGAGTTAGGCCTGGTATTTTTTTCTTTTAGGCTGACTCAAGATAAGTGTGTGTGGGGTTTTTGTGGTTGGGGAGAGAGAGGGGTTTTGCCAGAGGACTTACCTGTTTTTGCGCCATCGCCTGCATTTGCTGAAACATTTGTCGTTCCTCCTCTTTGCCTGCATACGAATGCATATATCCTCAATTAGAGAGAGAGTGTGGGTGAGAGGCTTAGACTTACCCATGCCTTTGGCTTGTAGCATTTCCAATAACTTTTTGATGCTCTCATCGCGTGCGATTAGCGTCTGCTTCTGTGTCTCCACTCGGCATTCGAGGTCTTTGATGGTCTCCCTCAATATGCTAATCTCGCGCTGTAGATGATCATTCTCTGCATAGATAGCCTCCATTTGCTGCTGCATCTCCAGATTGGGTTGACGCATGCGCAGGCGCAACTCCTCCTCCAGCTGACGCACGAGCATCGCTTGTTTCTACATGTAAGTAGAGCTCGTTATAGCTTGTGTTTACTGATTGGTTGCCTCTAGTGCTTTGTCTCACCTGATTCTCTGTGCTTAACAGCTTTAGCTGATCATTGATCATGCTGTACTTGGCGCTCTCCTCTTTGCGCAACGCTCGCTCCTTCTTCAACTCTGGTGACCAAAATGTTTTGATGCTGTGCATCGAGCTGCCCAACTTTTGATTCGTCAACTCCAGCTCACGTTTCAAATTTCCCAGCTCACGCTGCAAATCCGTGTTCTGATGCTGCAAATCACCTAAATAGGCTCGATCCGATGTTGGCATGCCCGTATTATAGCCTATTTGTAGATTAAGGGACGGAGGGGCGTTTAGTTATTGAAAGAATCTTTTATAATCATTTATTAGATATTAATTATTGTTACTTGATTATAAATTACGAGTTTTGGTATTTCTGTATTTATTATTTTTGTTAAATTTTATTTTTTATTTATTTATTCACTATCAACTCTTCTTTATATTTTACAGGAATTCAAAAGACTTTATCAGGTAAGTTCTTTTTCGGTTTCTATTGAATTTTAGTTTTATTTACAATGAAATTAAAATAGTTTTGTCCATCTCCCAGACTTCAACTATATATTATTATTATTATTATTATTATTATTATTATTATTATTATTATTATTATTATTATTATTATTATTATTATTATTATTATTATTATTATTATTATTATATTAGATAGACTTACCTCCTAGTGCGCTGGGACTTTGTCGCGCCGAACGGCCATAGAGTTCATCCTCCAGGTACAGGCCCCTTTCCAGGGATCTGTCCCTGGAGCGATCACGTGGCTCTCGTATGGGTATGAATTCACGATCATGCGGATCCACAAGTCCACCACGATCGAGCGACTGATAGCGGGTTCCTAAAGTTAAAGTTAATATAGACAATTAATATGGACGATAGTTAGACAGCATTTGATGATGGTTTGCAGCTCGGCTTTGGTTATTACTTGGATAGTCCATGGCATGTGACATCGGTGGTCTGCTGGCGCTACGGCTGCGATGATGTCCCGCTCCGGCGGGACTTGTTGGCTCATCCATGTCGCGGTAGTATGGACTGCCCATTGCTGAAATTCATATAGAATTCATGACGATGATCAAATGAGGATGAGGTTTTGGGTTCGTTTTCGTTTTGTTTCTCTTTTCATTGGTTGTTTGAATGTGAATAGAACTGATAATCGAAATCATAAATGAAGTGATTCACATGTTAAACCAAAGAACTAGTTTTTGTTTATATTTTTATTCTTTCCTTTTTTTTGGGTGAAAACTAGTGCAGTGGAAGATTCCTGTTGTTTTTTTTTTTATTTGCTTTTTGCTCTTTTTATTGCACTAAATCTAACATTTGTGTCGCTCATACTGAATTATGCAGTTACTAAAGATGTAGAAAAAGTACGGGTTAGTAGTAAAGGAACACAAGAAAGATGAAATGGACAAAACTGCAACGAAAAATTTGTTTTTGTCGTGTTGCGCACGCCGCCTGGCTGCACTCCTCTCCCCCTTTGCCATATAAAATGGCTCATAAAATAGCTACTTTGTGGACTATTCTCCTCCAACTGTCGCCCCACCCCCTCTACCTTTAGCCTCGTTGTGTGATTTGTGCAGCGCATAAACTAAACTTTTTCGCCAACCACACGAGCTGCACAGTCTGCACGTAGCCAAGCCAAGCTAAGCCACACGAAAACTTAATTTGTGGCTCTTTTGTTGCTGCTGTGCAGTGTCCTTGCGCTTGAGTGTTGGCGTTTAAGCTTTTTAGCTATTTAATAGCTAACTATTTAGCAAATATTCATGTAGACACAGCTTTAGCTGAAATTAAACACTTTTTGTTAGCTTTTCGTCATTTCGCTTTATAGATTTTGTTGACTTTCGAACAGTTAGCCTTTTTATAGCTAAAAAATACTAAAGCATTTTGTTTCAGCTTTTCTTATAAAATTCTTCAGCTTTAGCTAGTCATGTTTGGATTGGTTTCAGCTATATAATTTTCGCTTTTTTCGAAATCTTAAATCTCATTGATTCTTTATTAATATTTATTGACTGTAAATAATGAAGAATTATTTTTGAGAGAATCCTTAATCCTAGCTAGAAATTGTAGTTTATTTGTACATATATCTCTATAATTCATTTCAGTAATTCCCTATTCTCTATAGCTATAATTCAGAGCTGTAAAATATTTGCCAGCTCTGTAGATTGATATTAAGTCATAACTTCTAAAAAATAAAAACTATTTATAGCGAGTTGCCCACAGCTTGAGTGGCAAAGGGCAATAATGGCCATCAGTTTAAGCCATGTTAAAGCGCTAATTAGCAACTTTTATATTATTTAAGCATGTGTGAAAAATGATGGTCAATTAAGCAGTTTTCTATTAAATAAAGTGGCTAAAAACTGTAGAAAAAACTTTGCTTGTTGAAAAGTTCGGGAGCGATGAGGCGGATGTATACAAAGTGATTGTTGAGCTGACCATAAATTGAAGCTATTTGGATAACTTTTGCTATGCTGCCAACAATTTTTCTTATGCTCGTTCAACGAGATGAAAAGCGAGTCTGCCTGAAGCTGGAGACTTAAAATATGTTATATATACTTATGGAAAGATTTTCTGTGGTAGATGGGTTGTCGCTATATCTTTTATTTGGTAATGGCTGAAGAATTGATATACATAGTCGTATTTATCTTTTAATAATTTGAACTCAGCTTGTTTACCGCTGCTTAGCTCTATATCTTTCAGTAAGGAGTTTATATTGTTATCCATTTACATATATTTAGTCATTAATATCCCTCGATATTTGAATAAAGATTGATCTTGAATCATTGAATCTTGAACGAGTATTATGCAGTCGTTTGCGCCCAAAGCTGCAAAACTTTTACCCTTTCCTTTTTATAACATTTATGTAAATGCACATGACGTGAGAGTAAACAAATGCTATAAAGCGTTTGCTGGCTAAATACAACTCCAACCCAGTTGACGAGCCTTAATGAGTTTTCATGTTGGATATGTGAACATTGTCGCACATCAAGTGAATTTGCTTGCTAACCATAATTGTAATCCAGTTTGAGGCTTTGATTTAGTGTAACACTTCAGCAGGAATTAAGAATTTGATTTGTGGTTGATGCTGATGCGGGCAACTCGGTGCTCGGTGCGAGGCAGAAGAGTGTTGGGGCAGTTAATGCCAACTGTTGGCCATGTTTTCTTTCTTTTTCTCTCTAGTTGCCAGGCCAATGCAATTTACAAGACGACTGAAGCAGCTGCTCGAGGTTATTTAATTTAAAAAAAAAAATTGAGTTTTTGCAAAGTTCAGTATGCAAATGCGTTTACATTTAATGCAATTCCATTTCAATTCATCGAGTGTGCGTGTGTGTATCAGACGTGTGTTTATGTATTTGTTGGTTGTTAAGGTTAAAGAAATAAGTAAAAATGTTTTATAGAATTTCAATTTGTTGTTTTGCAGATGCGTTAAGCGAAAACGTAAAATCAAAATGTAACATGCGCATGCGTGTGATGTTAACGACAGAAATTATAGATTTTAGTATACAATTTTCTCGTTTTTTTTATTAGTATTTGTTGTAATTAAGAACTACAAGTAGTAGAAGAAGAAGAAGAGCACAAACTAAAAAGCATTTCATGATATTCTTTACAAATGACAATTTGGACAACAAGTTTGATATTCGAAAAATATGCTTAAACCAATAAATATTTTTTCTTAGCCTGCATAAAAACGAAACTTTTATTTGAAATTAAATTATATATTTATAACTATTGATATAGTATTATCAAATTCAATTATTATTTTATATCTTTTATTATGCAATTTTCAAAATATTGTTTATTATTATTATTAAATATTTTATTGAAATTTTGTTGTCTAGTTTTATTTTAATATATTATATTTTGTTTTATATGTATTTATTGTATTTTTAATAATCTTTAAGTCTTTTTCATTTCGTTCTTATGCAGGCAAAAAATAGTTTTTTAAGTTTTGAAAGCCAATGAAAGTTATATGAAAATATACAACTAATTTGCGAGTTTCGCTAGCTCTCTCTTTCTCTTTCTTTGTGGCACAAACGTGAGCAGCTATGTTTAGTATTTGTTGTTGCACTTTGTTTATTTTTGCATCTTTCAGATAGACAAATTGATTTTTAGCTTTGGGGTGCTTCGCTACGTTTGTGCTTAGTCTTTGCCACTAATTTTAAGCATAACTATAATAGATATTCATAGTTCTTAGTTTTTTGTTTTTGTTTTAGTTTTTGTTTGTTCACCTAGTGGACTTCCGCGTGCGCCGTAATCCCTTGATGGTGATCGATCGACCGTTGGCAATTCCTGCAGTCGACGCACGCGACCCGGACTGCGAACACCAGAGCTATTCACTGGATTATAATCGTCGCGTGACATAATCCGCGGCTGATCCGCGGCATGCACCCACGCAGTTGTTGTTGTGCTTGTTGCTATTGTTGTTGTTGTGGTTGTTGTTTTTGCTGTTGTTGTTGTTGTCCTGTTGTCCTGTTAAATGCTTCGTTTGATTGGTTTTATTTGTTTTTGTCGTTTGATATGCACGTTTTGATTGGCTTTTTGTTCGTTTTATATTAGTTTGGTTTTTCTTTTTTTTTTTTTTTTGGTTCTATGTTAAATTCTTTCAATTGGCTGCATCTGCAAGTGTAAGAAGTGAAAGAGAACAAACATGGTACAAAATAAAGAAAGAACAGAGAGGGAACATACACACACACACACCACATACACTTATACGGCTCATACATATCATACACATATTAAGCATACGCCCCCTCCGACCATTCGTTTATTACACATACGCCTCGGGCTTTGCCTTTCTCGACTTTAAGCTTTTAGCATCGAGCGTGTTTCTTTTTGCATTTAAATTAGACTACATCAACTAGCATATCCTTAACCTTTTTACCTAAATCTCAGCCTCTCTAAGCGAGAGTGCGAGCAAGAGACAGAGATGAGGAGAGAAATGTCGAGTGGCTTTTGCATTATGCCAGCTCCTGTTTGCTTTCTATGCCAATTTTTTTCTTGTGTTTTCTATTTAGACAAAAACAAATTGCATGCAAATTGCCACTCGACCAAGTCGCTGCCAAGAGGAGTCGCACTCAGCTGTATGTGCAAACGCCTACATATATACGTGCACACTCACCTGCACAGGTATAGAGCTACATATGAATGACAACGAGGGTGGCTCAAATAAATCATTTTTCTTTCTTTTTTTTTAATAAGGTTAGCTTCGTTCTTCTCTAAGTATAAATAGCTCACCGGTCAAAGGTTGAGTGATATCTAAACTATATTGCATATATAGCTAAGTTCCTATAACTAGGAAGGGATCTATTAGAGGTAGAGTAAAAATCA
Source organism: Drosophila mayaguana (assembly GCA_037075325.1). Lineage (NCBI taxonomy): Eukaryota > Metazoa > Arthropoda > Insecta > Diptera > Drosophilidae > Drosophila > Drosophila mayaguana. The sequence goes on along the minus strand of JBAMCG010000016.1, from coordinate 1,938,624 downwards.
AGAAATTAGAATATTCTGAGTTTATAAAATATAGGAAGTTTGATAAGACAGTGGAAGTAGTTTAATTCAAACAAATTGGATTTATTTTGATAAGGAAATTATTTTCAATGAATTGCATGGACATATGTTTCATATCTTCAGATATAAAGCGGTCCAAGGGTATTACGTAACCGAATATATATCTTGAAATGTTATAGAACATTATAGCTTGGCTTTGTATTTAGATTGGGAATTCTATATATAAGAAAGTTTTTCAAATCCATTCCATTAACAGATCTAATTAAGATCCCTTACTATTCAGTCTTCCTTATAATATATCATGGCTAAGCTCTGCTGTTTAGGTAAACTAAAATGTTAAGCCTAATTTAATACATTTCCCTTAGAAATTTGAAATACTTTTACATCTAAATTATTTACAATAAGTTCCCAAAGATCCCTCGCTAACCACACGAAGACAAGGTGCACGTTTTTGCGAGGCTCAAATACGGAAGGGCTCAAAAATGAAGTGCAGACGCGCACAGGCAGCGTCGCTTTATGAATGGGCTAAAGCAATGGCTTAAAAAGAAACCAGTGGAAATAGGCAGAAGGGGGGATGGAGGGCTTGGTTCGGTTGCAATTGCGACAGCGGCTAAATAAAAGCTAAACGAATCAGCAGACCGGAAGACCATTCAAATGTTTACTTGCATGCCTGAGCAAATGCATCAAAAGTGTGTGTGTGTGTGTGTGTGTGTGTGTGTGTCGCTTGAGTGCCCATTTACGTGACAGCAGCAACAGCAACAACAACAACAACGTGCCACATGCCACACAGCAGCTATCAAGATGAGGTCATAGCTATAGCTGGACCTCGTCTTCGATTACACATCTGCTCAGCTTGGCTCAGCACTTTGCTAAGCAAACAAAGCGCACAGCTACGGCTATCTATATCTATATTTGTTTCCCTATATATGTATCTATATCAATATCTATCTGCAGTTGCATTTGCATCTGTTTAGCTATGCAGCTCTTTGGCTCTTTTTTTGCTGCCTACTTTCAGGCGCACGATGTTTTTCCTTCTCATTCACTTCCGGCTTGCATTTGCTGCAATTGTTGGTGTCTCTGCTCGTGGCTATTACAGTCGACACCAGCTAGGTGTTATCAGCACTCTGAGCTTGTGAGTTGTCGCTGCGTGTGGCAAGCGACCCCACAGCCCCTCTCGCCCCTTCGCACAAACATGCTGAAGCTGAGTGTGGGCTCGCAGCGTGCAGCTTCGTCTTGGCTTATTCACCACACTCGCTTGCGCAGCTGCGGCGCTCAGCCAGAGACCCAAAGGAACACACACACAAACACAAACACACACATGTGACGATTCAACAATAGCGTCATCGTAAAGCATTTGCCGCATTTGGCGGCGTTTCTTCAGCTTTCTTACGTTTCGTTTCTTTGCTTTTTTTATGGCCTATGCTGCCAGGCACACATACTCGCACGCACACACACACGCAGCCACATAAAATAAGGTTAAAATTTGAAATCAATAAAAATTATTCCACCCGTCTAAAATTAGAACAGAAAGCCTAAGACAAAAGCCAAGCAGCAAATGACGATATGACGACTTGTAACTAAAACCAAAGCAATGCCAAGCAGCCCGCCCTACACACACACAAATACACATGGCTATGCCTAACCCATAAGCCCTCGCTTAAGCATTAAAACAAACACGCAGCCTTGCGAGTAGGCGTGGCTGTAGGCAATCTCCAAATGTATATAAAAAAGTCGAAATACTTTATTATATATGCGCTGACTGCGTGTCAATGTGTGCTGTTGTGTGCGTGTCAATGTGTGTGTGTGTGCGTGTGTGTGTGTGCGTGTCTATACTCGCATGACAATTCACATGCCGCTGCAGGCACTTTGATAACCTAGGGCAGTACGAGTTTTTGGGGGCACAATACTTGAAAATTGCTTTTCGTGTGAAATAAAAATAAATACAGAAATTTAAATTAGAATCAAAATAAATTGAATAAGAGAGTGAAATTTGACAGCTAATCTAAATATGAGCCTTGGGATAGTATATATATATATATATATATATACTTCTCTGTCTATATATCAACTAAATACAATTTACGGGGCGTATGCTTAATTTAACTAGGCACTACTTAAGTCTAAGAGCGATCAGCTTAAATCTAGGCACATCAAACACTAAAAACACTATAAAAATTTATTAAATTTATAGTTAAATTAAGTTATTTATATATGTTTATATAAGACACAGACATACGAGACATACGAGTTATACGAGATATACGAGATATACGAGATATACGAGAGTTATACACAAGCAGAAATTAGTATGTTGATCTTAGGGAACTTTTTTTTTACTCAAGACAATCGCAGAAAATCAATAGAGCTTACAATGCATACGTGTGGCTGTGTGCGTGTGTATGTGTGTGTTTGTGTGTGTTTTGTCTTGATCATAAATTTCTTATATAGATAGTTGTAGATGTATATTGTAGATGTGTTAGAGCTGCTCACCCGCTTTGCTTAGACGATGAATTTTGAATGCTTTGAAGGTTCCACGCGGCTTATGAAATTTATTTGATAAATATTTTAGCTATATATATATGCTGCAGCTCCAGCTTGCGCTCTAGTTCCAGCTCTAGCACCAGCTTCAGCTTCAGTTCCAGCTCCAATTCCAGTTCCAGCTCCAGTTTCAACTTGAGCCCTTAGCTGCTGCTGCTGCTGCTGCTGCCCTTAGCTCAACAATTTGTTTCTACTAGCAAATTTATGTTTTACACACGCATACATTGCCTATGTGTGTGTATGTGTGTGCGTGTGTATGTAGGCTTCTTGCGGTTGCTGCTGCTGTTGGTGTGGTTGTTGTTGTTGTTGTTGCATTTCCGTTAACGCTAAATTTCAAATTTCCAAATTTTGTTTCACACTTTTTGTTGTCACTTTTAATTTTTAAATTTGTTTCTAAATTTGTTGCTGTTATTTTTTCCTGACTAATTGCATTTTGTTGATAGCCGCTTGTTGGTTAATGCATATATATTATTAATATTATTTTTTATGTATGTACATGGCTGTTGGGTTGGAGTAAAAAACACACGCAAACCGCACTTGAGTTAAGCTGTTGAACTTTTTAATTTCATTTAAAGATATATATACATGTTTTCCTTGTACACAGTTAATTAAAGCACTTTATTATGCATATATATATATATACACATCCATACGTATATATATATATATATATATATATATATATATATATATATATATATATATATATATATATATATATATATATATATATATATATATATATATATATATATATATATATATATATATATATATATATATATATATATATATATATATATATATATATATATGTATATTTTTTATTTAATTTTTATGCTTGCATTGTCGCTTGAGTGCTGCGTGCTCAACGAGTGATTTGTAAGGGCTGTGCGAAGTTTTTTTGAAGTTGGTTGGAGCACTGCTATGTGTGCTGTCTCTCTTTCTCTCTCTCTCTGTCATTCACACAGTCAGTCACTCCTCTCTGCCTTTCGCTCGCTCTCTCTCAGCCACTGACACACATTTGCGCCCACACACAGACACACGCACACCCATACACACAGAGGCCACAGCGGTGAGCGCGTGAGAGTGGGAGTTGTGCGCTTCACGGAGTTGCCGGAGTGTATGCGCGCGCTACGTTGCAACGTAAGCGTCTACGTAACGAATCTAACGACATAAGGGCTATCAAAACCCTAGGCCCGCGCCACCCCCGTCCTTTCATTGCTCGCTCCCATCCCCACGCGCTCTACGCTAGCTACATTATGTTACACGCCCCCGCTCGCCTATCCCCAACTTCACAGTATGTGTGTGTGCTTGTGTCTACTGTTATACAGCTTATAGCTGTGCGTATGTGTGTGTGTATGCTTTATATGTAGGTTGAAGCAATTTATAATAAATTTTTCCTTCTCTTCCATCAATCGATATGCGTTTAACATGGCCAATATAATATATTGGTTATGGCTGCGCCTATAAAATCGACTATTGTTTCTCGGTGTTTGACTTGATGTTTAACTCCAGCTTGATGTCTGCTTGATGTAAGCATGATACATCGGTTTTTTCTTGGTTTTATATTTTCTTTTCGCACAATTTTGCAGGAAATCAGTTTTCTGTATCCAGGTTGCAGTGCGGCCTAAAGCACAATTGCTACTATACACGCACACACGCGCTCACACACACTTAAACTCACGCACACATATCAGACTACACTTATACACATTTGATTTATTTTATTACATTTTTTTTGCAAATTTTTCTATAATTTTTCACATATTTTTCGCACAAAATTACACGAAGCTTTTTTTGTTTAGCCTTTTTTGGCATCGAGTTAGCTTTTTTCGTTTGTATTGCTGCTAAAAGATATTTTTACAGATATACACACACATACATGTGCATGTACATGTGCCTGTGTGTTTGTGTGTGTATAATCTAACCCAAAAAATTGTGTTGTGCGGCAGCTTGTAGGGCCCGTTTTTCACATATGTATATATGTACGTATATATATATATATATATATATATATATATATATATATATATATATATATATATATATATGTATATATATATGTATGTATGTATGTATATGTAATTTATTTTTTGGTATTTTGTTTTTTCGGCAACGCCGTTGTCCAACTAACAACTACCCTCAACGTACTGAGCGCTGCTCGCTCGTGTCAGTCGCTGTTATAGTCGACACATATAAGCCATAGCCGAAAACGTAAACGTAGTCGTAGTCGTCCGTTTCGCTCCGTGGTGAATTTCATAGTATAGTTGTTGTTGTTGTTGTTGTTGCTGGCAACTATAGTGAAGAGCAGATTCGGCATTTGGCGCTTGTGCTCGCTCGGCATTTCCTGATTGCAATCAATGAATTTTTATCGCGCTCGCGCAGTTTTCCCTCACTCTCTCAGCACTCATTCTTGCTCTCTTACAGTTCATCTCTCTCTCTTACTCTCTCCCCCTCTCTCGCTCTCACGTTCTGCCTTGGTTAATTGTCTTTGCATTCTGTATTGTGCGGCTAAATGAAAATTCCAATAGTAAAATATGAAATTCCTTTACAACAGCGTCCGTTACGTTTTCGCCTGCTGACGTTACGTATGAGAGTGTGAGAGTGTGTGAGTGAACGTGTGTGCTGTAACACTAATACGTAACGGCATTTGAATTGTTACGTTTCGCTTGCATGCGTTTTCTTTGGGCTGGCAATGCTTTGAATTAAAACTAACGACCTAAAAGTATGCTACGATTTTTGTTTTCGAAATTAATTGAACACTAGGAACCGCTGCTTGAAATTTTAGAATAAGAAAGTCCATAAATATATACAAATATTTTCTTTTCTTTTTCTTTTTTAAATATTCAAATTTAATTGCAAAACTCCTTATCATGAATTGAAGCAAACTCTTAGGAAAATGTTTAGATTTGTATATAAGGGCATCTTTATATATTAAAGACTTACTATCTTCTTTAATTCATATTAATACAGTTATATATAAAATTATTTAAACAATCTGGTTTTTAACATTATTCAAACTATTTATTCGAGAATGTCTGTGTTTGAGTGAGACTTATAGTTAGAGTGTGTTTGTGTGTGAGTGTGTGTGGGTCTTTAATACATGAAATTTCGCATAATACTAGAAACATTAGAATTATTAAGAACTACGTAATACTAGCAACATTTGCATCTTTTACTGGCTTAGCTGTCTGTCTGTCTGTTCATTGCGGACAGACTATTTTCTATTTACATGTGAACTCTTCGTAGCTCTCGTCGCACACCTCGCACTCCACTTGACAGCACCAATGGAATTGGCATCTGCATTGCTGACTGCGCTGTATGTGCTGCGTATTGTGGCCACGCCCACAGCACAAAAGATCACAGCTCTGTGGGCCATGACCAGTTCGATTGCAAATGCGACCCATTGTACCCAATGTGCCCGTTTGAATGCTGCGCTCACAGTAATTGGGCGATGCCTCCAAATAGATCAGCTCCATGCGCTTGGGTGCCATTAGGGAGACCTTCTGCGCCATCTGCTGCTTCTTTCTGTGAAAGAGTTGTAGGGATGGAGATGAGCGAGTTTATTAACCGGCGTTATCTTCTCTATTTACCTGCTTAATACTAATCTCAGTCCATGTTTGCCTCTCAGGGCCTGCACAGTTTTGGCTTTTTGATATTTTTGCATTAGCTTTTCACCAATCAGGCGAAAGGGCGGCAAGCTTTTCCAGCAGGTTTTCATGACACACGAGCCGCTGACGCCATGGCACTTGCAATCAGTACGCAGCAGCTTCTTAACCAGCTGATAGAGCAGGTGGTGGTTTATAAAGAATGATTATTAAAAATTTATATTTGAAAAATTATGCATACGCACCGTGCGCCCCACGCGATTATTATGCAAATTCATGAGCGTACGCGAATCTCGCTCCAATTCACGTGCGTCCATAAATTTACGCGTATAACGCATACCGAATTCCACATCTGCCGAACAGCCGCCCCACTTCCAGGGCTCCGGCGGCGGAGATGTTTTGTGCCGCACATCGCAACCGCAGAGCGAAATGTTGCCTCGCGCGCAGGCTGCAGTCACTGCATAGGCAGCCCCAGCGCTGGCTATTGCATAGGTGTACGCCGCCTCCCTAGAAGCTAGAAGAGGGCGACGGAGGAGAGAGGGATGAGTTAGAAGTATATTAATAATAGAGAGAAGTTCTAAAGGGAGGTATATCAGAAAGACTTCATATTGAGCATACAGGCATAGTAAAGCAGTTTCAGAGAGAGTAATATATTAGATAAGTATATCAGAGAAGACAGGTTTACAGACAGAGTAAATTAGGTATGTTTCATAGATAGCAAATCAGCGGGTATTCTAGAGCAGCATCTCTGCCAACTGCTCTCTCTCTCCCTCTCTCTCTCTCTCTCTCTCTCTCTCTCTCTCTCTCTGTCTGTCTACTTACCTATGGGCACAACATGTGAGAACACATTGCGTTGCCACACCTCCGAGCAATTCCAACGATGGCCACGAAACTGATGCTGGCACTCGTGGGCGCCGAGCTGCTGACCCTCACCTAGTGCGATCAGGGCATCGGGCATCTCGCTGCATAGCTGACGTTGACCCATCGTCAGACCGGGTATACGGCCGCAGAGCATGACAGACGTAAAGCTGGATACTAATCTGACGAGAAAGCGGAATGAAAATTCTTCTATTAATGATACCCTTTATATGATGAATATCCTGTAAATGCTAGAAAAATGTATATTTCTTTTAGCTCCGATTTTCTCCAAGCTTCTCTTGTCTTTTTCCTTTCGCAAACCTCATCTATCTCTAATATTTTCTGCAAGAGAAATTCCTGAGCTCGCATAGCTGGCAATTTGCAAGTCATTATTGGGCACTCCATTAATCCAATTGGGCATTAAGTATATAAAGCTAGTTGCTTATTATCGTGGATTATGTCAGCAGCTCTGAACTGTCTGGCATTTAAAGCCTTCGATTAGACATGCGAGGCTTTTGATTTGGTTTGGCTTAAGCTTCTCTCCTCATGATTAGACGCTTGAGATGCATATGTAATTATGGCTAATAATATAGCTGGCGGCATTATTTTGACTAAAACTGACAGTAAAACTGTCTACGCCCCCTGAAAGCATGCCACTCACTCACCTGACTGCAAAAGCCAATAACAAAAACAACAACTGCAATAGCAACAACAACAGCTTCAATTTGAACGCATTAATCTTGCCTTTGAATGCGGCACATTTGCTTTTTCCATTGGCCAATTGCGACTTTTTTTAAACGTTGACTCGTGGCCAGTTCTCAATTGTTGTTTTTGGTATTTCCCTGGCAATGGCAAACTGAAATGGAAATGAATTGATCGCTGGCGGCATTTATTGAGCAGTAGGCACGACTTTTGTTTGTACTATTGACAAAATGTAGAAGTCGGGTATCATGGTTTAGTGACAATGTATACAACAGATGGGAGGAGGCATGGTCGATATTCTAGAGAACAGATATATATATTTGTCTCTCTATGTTTGTTCATTCGTCTGTCCCTTACTCGCCATGTCCTTCTAATCTTTTACTTCGTTAATTAAGTCTTTCAAGAGTGATCAATTTTTGTAGATCTCTTAAAAGCTCAGGGTATTTTCTAGTCATGCAGTCCCACCACTCTTACGCGTTTTAGTATTTCTTTAGCCATCGATCGATCCACATTTGTTTGTGCATTTATTTTGTCATTTTAATTTATTGTTTACTTAATACGATGGCGTTTCTGTTATTGTTGTTGCTGTAATATTGCAATATTTGCTGAGTAGCATTTGAGCTTTGTTTATGAAATATCAAATAATACACAGCAATGAATTTTATTGATGAACGAGGAAGATAAATCCAATTGTAGTATTCTATATTTTATAATCTTAAAACACACAATGTCATTCATAAGGAATGATAAAACTTACATATTCATAAAAGATTTCCAAATTAAAAGGAAACCAAAAAAATAAAATGAGCTAGGCTTACTTGCTCTACTCAACTATTAGATATATGTATATCTAACATATTTTCAATTTTTACCGATTATAATTATATACAATTTCATTCAAGTTGACTTGAATATCTAATACCAGTCTTTAACAAAGAAGTTTACAGCTATTTCTTTAAGCTTTTTTTCTAAAGATTAAGCAAGTCATAAGCAATAAACGCTCTTAGAGTCGTAGGAAGAGCATTTGTGAATGGCGTGTATATCTCGTATAGCCACTTCCCACACACACACACATACACACATTATCACACTCTCGGATAGAATATAGTAGCATTCCATAGCCGCATTCATTGGATGCATAACGAGCAATTGTCTACATGTCGATTGGCCAACACACAAAAAAAGCCAATCAAACAGCTGCGCAGGCGCCCAAAACATGAACAGCTATGCATATTCATTGTATATATGTACATATATATATATATTTAAATATATATGGAGGTAGACAGCTGTGTGATATCCTCAGGGCAGGGACTCGATGTTGTCAGTCCGATTCGATTTCTGTCTTGTCAATGGGCTATTGGGCTGTTGGCCATTGCTTTCGCCCATGTTTACAACGCATTTTTAATTGGCCCAATTAAATCAATTTACAGAAATTACAAAGCTTACAGAAGAGGGAGAGAGGGGGAGAAAATGTAGACAGAGTGAACAAAGTGGATCCACGTCCTCGCCCAAATTAACCCTTCAACTGGCAACTGGCAACTGGCAACTGAAAACTGGAAACGGCCAACAACAACAATCGACGATCGTTTTCTGTTCAATCTGCAGTAATATGCCCTGTTAAAGGTATAATGAGGTTATATAAGTGCGCAGGACTACAACGATATTATTTAGTATATGTGTACCCACAGGACAGGGCAGACAGCAATAGAAATATAGCTAGATAAGCATTTGAAATGGCTCTCTTGGTCTATGCCTAACATAAGTTGAACCTTTTCTGGTTACTTAATACTAATGCAGGGACTTATATCTACACCTACAGGGTATCCTCTCGGTTAGCAGCCATCATTGCCACACTCTTGCTCATTGCTCTTGCTGTTGTTGCTGCTGCTCATGAGTTGTTGTACATGTTGTTAACATGCAGCCGAGGCCCCGAAGACCAAAATTGGTAGTAAACTAATAATTAGGCTCGTTTAACAGGCACGACCACGCGGCGAGCTTGCCAGGATGCGATCACCAGATCGAACAACAACCAGAACTGAAGCAACAGCTACAACAATGAGCCACTGGCTGTTGTGTGGCTGCAATGCTTCAGTGGCCGTCGCAAACCATCGAGCTGCCGAACCACTGAACCACCAAAACCACCGTTGCCAACCTTCAACTTTAACTTTGTTAAACTACGTTGATCGATCTGTCAGCGCATCCGTTTGTCAGTCAGTCAATAGCTTTTCGTGCGTTCGCACAGCGTGACCGTCATGCCCACCTCAATAACAACAACATACACTCAGGCAACAACAACAACAACAAATGGGCAACAGCTATCGCTCTCTTTTCATCGTAGCCTTTTGTTCTTTTTTTCATATACCCTGAACCTATTGGAAATATGTAAAAGGGGTATATGGTTTTTGTTGATGTAAGGAATAGAAGAAGTGTTTGTTCTATAGCGCATATATATACTGAACCACTTAGGTATATAAGAGAAGAAAGTCTAAAATCTTTGATATGATCTTATAGTGAGAGTATAAGCTCGGAATAGTATAAGTATAGGAAGATAATATATAAAGGTATGAGTATAAGAGTATGAGTATAGTATAATATTACACGTGTATAAGAGTTTAAGGAAACAAGAGCATAATCGTATAGCAATATACGATTCCCCATGATAGATTATAGACTTAGAGAAGTTTAGGAGTAGAAGAGTATCAGAGCATACAAATATTTAGAGTCTTAGCATTAAATGTGTGTAAATTTATTAAATGTCCTGCTATTCAATTTCAACTAAACCATCGTAAACTATTTACATTTCCACCATATTTTGCCCCTTCGCCTTTCAATATTGTATATGCAGGGTATCTTCTAGTCGAGCACTGCAGCCTAGACAGCCCTCCTCTTGATTTTTTTTGCAGCTTGTTCAGTTTTGTTCCACAAACGCTGTTTTTTCCGCCGTGCCTTATTTAATTTGTCGTTGCCACTTGAAGCGCGTTGCTGCCCCATTCCATGTGGCTCCATTCCGTGTTGCCAGCTGCCTGCTGCCTGTTGCATGTCAACGTCGACAATTTCATCATCAACTTCAACCGAACCCATCCTCCGAGCCTCTGCATCACTTACGCAGCGTCAACCGACGTCCGAGTCACGTGTACTTGATTTGTGCTTTGTGTTTTGCACCGCTTTTGCTTTTTTTTGTTTTCTTTATGTTTTTGTTTTAGATGGCCTTACCTTACCTTGCCCTAACCTTAGCTATGCGGCTCTTCCTGCTGCTGTTCGTCTCTTTTATCTTTGGCTCTAGATCGAGGCGCAGGCTTTGCGTTTGGGTCTACGCCTTCACTTCGTGACCCTTTTTTCACTGGCTGTTTTTTGTGTTTTTGCTTTGTTGCGACGATTTAGATTCTTGTTCCCAGCTCAACGTGTGATGCGTGAGAGAGCAAGGACCTGTCATGAACTTGATATCAATGATATTGCACCAGGGTTTCCAGGGACGGAGGTTCAATTATAGAGAACTCAATTAATTGATGGAAGTGAAGTGATGCCTTGCACTACTCGCTCACTAGAAGTTAACTTATTGTTATTGCTATAATTATCAGTTAAATTAACATTGGGAAATATATTATCCTTCACATTAATGTTGTGATTGGTACTCAAATGTATAATCATTTGATATATCATCATCATTTGTCATCAGCATTGTCACCATCATCTCATTAATATTATCATTGTCATTACCTATATCATTGAAATTAGCATTAGCATCGTCACTACTTCATCATCTGAGTCTATTTTCTGGATACTTTCCAGCATTTAGAGATCTTAATAATTTGCATACATTAATTGAATCTTGATAATGCTTAAAAATACTTTGCTGAGTGCCAAACTTTTATGGTATATATCTAGAGATCATCATCGACTGTGATATATTGAGCTTATAATTTTATAAGAGAAAATCTTGTTTAATATATCACAGTTGATACTTTTTCCATATTTGTTCAATACCATAAATCATGAAGGCACAGACTATGAATGATGTCAATGCTGGTTGCCAAATAACTTGTTTAATATATTAGTTAAACAAATAAATAAATAAAAATGTCAGGAAAACAATGAAGCAATGCAAATCACCATATATCGAAACTAAAAAGCGTAGTTCCAGTTTCACGTCTCGCTTTTCCAGTAGCTGACTTCCGCCTCTGCGCTAACCATGCAGCAAATAATTATTATTGGTATTTCATTTTTATTGTCTTCATTGCTTTTCGCATTGATGGCATTTACGAAAAAGATCGAAACTTGTTTATATATGTATGTATATATGTATATATATTTTGGGCCATCGATAAACCATTGGCCAATCACTGAAATGAGTCGAATATGTGATTTGCTGCATTCGTGGGGCAGCTATCATTAAAAATGGATTAGGCCAGTCGCATAATTTAGCCACAGCGCCAATTAGCAAACGGCAACAACAACAACTGCAACTGGAGCTGGAGCTGAAGTTGATGCTGGAAGCTGACTCTTAAAGCCTAACCACTTATATCTCGTCTCCCGAGCATATAAACATAAATGCCTAAGCGCGCACAGCGAGTCAATAAGAAACCAAAAAACAGCAGCAACGACAACCACAACAACAACAACAACAACGACAACGACAACAACTCTTAATGCGCACTTCGGAGGCTCATAAAAATATGACTTTAATATTTTCACGCGCAGGCGTTGCAGAGCAAACCACAGCGCAGAGCGCAGAGCGCAGAGAAATGCGCGTAACTGGGCCTGCAAACTGGCAGAACTATGGGCAAGCGCAGGAGCAGCGCAGCGCATGATACCAAAAAGGGCAGTCAGCGATACACTCAGAGAATATTGGAGGTATTTAGACAAGTAAAGAAGTTGCTCACAAATGCAGGTTCAATGCTCAAATTGATGAACACATCAATTTGAAATGGGATTCAGAAATGTTATTTCCGATTAAACTATGCTTATAGAAAGCATTTCATATAGAACTCATGAAAAAGAGAAACTAATTCCGAAGAGTAAAAGGAGTAAACTGTATCTTCTGTTTATTCGTGCATTGGGCTTCGACAAGCCTCATAATGAGAACGCATTGTATTATCCATAGATGCTGCAACTTAATTTAAAATTGCCAACATTTTAGAATAATATAACAATTGTTGTGAAACGAATACCCCTCATCAAGTCCTTAGACTCTCTTCTCCTTGAACCTACTTGGATGCCCTATAACAATTTTTCATGTGCATATTTAGCGTCTAGGCTAAGCGACCCACCGCTGTGCCAATTGCCTTGTCTTGAAAACTGCGGTGGGCTTATTTTTGCCTCTGGTAGCTGCCGCTGCTGCTCAACATTAAAGCAGGCCTCAAATTATGTGTGCAATGCGAACATATATCATTTGGATGTATCTGTATCTGTATCTGTATCTGTATCTGTATCTGTATCTGTATCTGTATCTGTATCTGTATCTGTATCTGTATCTGTATCTGTATCTGTATCTGTATCTGTATCTGTATCTGTATCTGTATCTGTATCTGTATCTGTATCTGTATCTGTATCTGTATCTGTATCTGTATCTGTATCTGTATCTGTATCTGTATCTGTATCTGTATCTGTATCTGTATCTGTATCTGTATCTGTATCTGTATCTGTATCTGTATCTGTATCTGTATCTGTATCTGTATCTGTATCTGTATCTGTATCTGTATCTGTATCTGTATCTGTATCTGTATCTGTATCTGTATCTGTATCTGTATCTGTATCTGTATCTGTATCTGTATCTGTATCTGTATCTGTATCTGTATCTGTATCTGTATCTCTATCTCTCTACCATCTCCATCTGCATCTGCATCTTTAACTGCATTTTAGTTGTTGTTTTGGACCTGAACCTGGCGCTTGCGTTGGTTGTGGGTAATTACATGGAACGCTGACATGTTCGTGGCGCTCTGCCCGCTGGCCGAAAATTTACGAGTGTGTAGCCAAAATAAAGCGCCAATTGGAGGCGGAAGCCACAAAGCCACATTAATTCAAACAATGCGACTGACTACGAGGCCGAGCTCAGTTCAAAATGCAGCGTTGGTCTTAGTTTTGTGCGCTGTTTCGGTTTTCAGTTTTCTGTGTTTTGTTTTGCCACGGCATTTGAAAGTTTGTGGCCTCGTGTCCAGCTGCAATGTAAAGTGGGCGGTGCCGGGGCACTGGCAGCACAGCACACAGAGTCGAGCCCAAACTAAAAGAAAACCCATAAAAGCTGTTCAACATGCCATCAATAAAAAACCAAAAGGAAAAAAAAAACAACAATGCATAAAGCGAGCCTTGGCCAAGAAAAAGAGAGAGAGAAAAATATATGTCGCTGCCACGGCAAATGGCAACAATTGTACTCAATCCTGGCGAACAGCTAAAGCTGAAAACGACGAACGACGTAATTGAGCCGCGAAAGACGTATGACCAGGGTCCCCTAGCCGAATGGCAACAGGTAAGGCCAAACGTATCGTTCGTCATGGGCAATTGGCAAATGCAGCCACAACAAGCTGACCAAATGAGAGTCGCGAACCAAGAGCCGGCCAGCCGACCGGCCGGCCAGCTGCTAGCCAGACAAACAGACAGATCAAGCGCAGATAGTTTTGTTTGTGCTCGAGTCGATCACTCATCTAAAAGTACAAAACGATCCGCCTGGCAACCAATGAGCACCACCAACAGCTCCCGCGCCTGCTTGGCAGCTCAGGCACAGGCGCAGGCACAGGAACCACTTGAAAGGCCATTTTTGGACTTGTAACTGGCAACGACTTACGACGATCTTGATCACAATTTGAGCGTTTGTCTGCACGTTGCAAGCTCATGAGCTTCAATTGTTCAAGGCATGTAACAAGCCTCTCTGCCTCTTACTCACACACTCTCTCTCTCGCTCTATCTCTTCTCTGTGGCTCACTCTCTGTTGGTCTGTGTTTCCTGTTTGTACAACATGCCATTTGGAGCGCTTTAAGATTGTGCAGTAACCCCAATTACAAGCGATGCTGCAGTTTTTTCTGGGTTAAGACCCTTTTGTGGGCAACCTGTTAACTGGTCAGCAAACCTTTCCATACCCGCTTCTCATTTTGTAATGAAATATGAAGAAAGGTGGGTATGCAGGAGCATATCTACTTAGTGATATTGCATTGATTTCTCTCATTTGATTGATTTTTGTCAACCTCAGATACTTTAAACTTTCTCAAAAGCTTTCATAAAAGTTTTTTTCTATCGATTCCAATTTATAATCATTTAAAATTCTTGTATTTAATATTAATTCAGCCAATAACTTCTTGTCCTTAAAACCCGATAAATGTCTATAAACATATTTATTAATTGCTAACTTTTACACTAATCGATATATATCGAATTGGCGTGGGCAAATACCCATTCATCCGCCTATTTTCTGCGGATTTGATATTCTATTTCCAGGATATTCGCTAGTCTGGCACTCTCTTTGCTAGAGCACTCTTACTTGTTCATAGCTGTTGTTGCTGCTGCTTCTGCTGCTGCCGATGCGCATTGTTGTTCAGCTGGCCGCCACGGCGGCGGCGTAGCTGCCCACAAGACCAGCCCACTGGAACAATCCCGAGTCGAGAGGCTGCCAACGCCGCCGTATCTTTTAGATACTCGCAACTGACTGCGCCAAGGCAATTAGATAGCAGCCGAAACACACAACACACACAGAGAGTCGGGCACGTTGATGAGTTTATGGCAAAAATTGATTTTCAGTTGTCGTTGTTGTTGTTGTTGTTGTTACTGCTGCTCCCGTTGCTCCTGCTTTAGCCAAGTTTTTTGATTGGCAAACTGTGTTTGTCTTTCGAAAATGGCATTCGTAACTGCCTCACACACGCCCGTCTGTCCGTCGGTCTATCCGTCTGTCAGTTGGCTTTAGTTGCTGTTGCCATCATTTAATTGCCCGTTTTAATGAGATTTTTCAACGTTTTCCCGCTGTTTTCTGCAGTTGTTGTTGTTGTTGTTGTTAGTTTTATTGCCTGTTTTCCACTAGAATCGACGACCGACGAGATCAGCAGCTGAGCTGTGATTGGGCGTATTGTGTTTGGGCGTCTAGATAACAATTTACATACAACTCCTTGTAATTTGCCCCCTCTCTCTTTCTCTCTCTCTCCTTCTCTCTGATTTTTCTTGTCGCCTTACACCGATGAAAATTAGCGATTCGCAGCGATCTTAACTGTTGCTTTGTTGAGATCGAAAGGAAACAGTTGTCAACAACGGCGCAAGATTTGATATTGATAAGCAAAAAGGAAACAAGAAAGCAAAAGAAACTATTGAGTTGAAATAACTAGTTGAGACAGTATGTTAATTCACATCGAATACCCTGGACTTTTAGAGCGGCTATAAAGGTGACTTTAATGTCTATTTCAGATTAAGATAAATAACAACATTACACTAAATCTGATTTCAATTAAGACAAACAGTTAAAAATTTACAGGACTTTTATTTGTCTTCTAAGTTAAAATTACTTATCTTTTTCAACAATAAATAATCATTAAATCATTTTGTTTGATTAGCTATTTATCATTTAGAAAGAGAATCCAATTTGCAATGGAAAAATTAGTGTATATTGTCTCATCTTAGTCGAAATATTTATTTCTCAGTAATATAGATTGATAGATTGGGCAATAAATTGCAATTATTATCGAGCAGTTGATCTTCAGTTATTACTGTAGATAGATAGATAGGTGGAGATAGAAATATAGCTGTACGTGCGGGATGGACAGACGTAAAGATAGAGAGATAATCTCTATATCTATGAAGATTCAGAGTTAGAAAAATATATGGATACTGATAGAGGTATAAAAGAAGCAAAATAGAGATGAGTTGGGATAGATATACGCATCTTACCATCTTCATATGACTCTCACTATATAAATAATATATATAACAACACGTATCCTTAAATCGAACTTATATTTAACTTATTCTTTCCACTTGAAGTAGGCGGAGTATATTAGCTTTGTCTAAAAATCTGATGAAATGCAAAGAATCACACGCTTAGTCAAAAGAAGCCAGCCACTGTTCTCTGCCCACGAGTACCTCTCTGTCTAAGCCCATAAAAGAGTTCTCAAGCTATTTAGAACACAATTTTTGTCAATAAATAAGAATGAAAACTGTTTAGCATAAGAACAAAACGTTCGATGATCGTTTCTATATTGAGACGGCGGCTTTCATTGAAAGAATGAAGCCAAGTGGTCGAAAAAAAGGTTTGTTGGTTGGTTTTTATACTATACCTTATTTCCATAATCCAGAGTAAGTATATTAAGAGTTTGTTGTGTATTTTCCACATGGCTACGTCGTTAAAGAAAATGAGCAAGCACAAGCACGAACACAGGCACGAACACAATCACGAGCACGAACACGAACGGGAAAGCAAATAGAAATACAATAATTCTTCATATTCTTTTCAAGCTAAATGCACGACTCGGAAACTTAAGAACTCGCCATAGAAAATTTGTCGAGCTTTGCATCATATTTTTTATTATCGTTTTTATGTATATGTATCTATATATATATAGATTTTTTACTGATGAATTGCAGACATTGGATAGCTTTTTTTTATTATTATCGAGCTCAAAGAGCAGACGATAGCAAAAATAAACAAACTGAAGCTGCAGATCGTAGACTGAGTTTGAGTTTGAAGTTGAGTTTAAGATTGAGATTGCCGAAATAGTTGTTGTTTTTGTCGATGTTGTTGATGTATTTGTCCATATGCTAATTAACACCTTCTGTGTAGCGGCATTTTAAATTAAGTCATCGTTCAGAGAGCGCTGAGTTGATGAAGCAGCTCGTTTATCACGTCTCGTCTCGTTGCGGTTTCATTCATGCAAAATAACTTGGCTTTAACAGCGCATCATTCATCAGCGGCAACAGCAACAGCAGCAGCAGCATCAGCATCAGCACCACACGCACCACTCGCGCCACTTGCACCACTCGCACTGATCAGACAGCAGAGACTTGTGCGACTCTGCGACTACACGACTTTTTAATTTATGATAAAGCGCCTGCCGACTGTCACAACCAAATTGCGGCAATAACCATAAACGGCGCAGCAGGTGAAAACTACCAAAAACGAAGAATTCAACGGGTAGAAAGAGAGGCAGAGAGAGGGAGAGAGAGAGAGAGAGAGGGATGAGAAGAGACACTTTGAAATCTTTGTATCGTGTGAGTGTATTTCGTATGTTGTATGTTAATTCACACAGTGCGCGATAAAGATGCCGCAGGAGTCGACATCATCGTCGTCGTCGTCACCGTTGTCGTCGGCATCGGCATCGTTGTCGGCCTGACCGCTTGAAAGGCTTAGATGGGCTCGGCCCGGGTGCCGAGATTAACATAAATGCGGCTCATTAGTGACACAATTAAAGAGCTGAGCCGACAAAATGCAAAACGATCTCCAACACGCGACGCCACACGGTTTCGATTTCAGTTTTAGTTTTAGGGGTTTTTCTTTCGATTTTGTTTTTGGGAACCCGGGTCAACCGTTGAACGCGCTTGTCGTATAAGAACTGGCAGACGGCCAGTTGAAATGAAATTTGTAAAAACTATTCAATCAGCTGGCACAGCGAACATGTTTGAGCTGAGTTCGAGGAAGCTGCGAGTGAGCGAGGTTGGCTATGCAAGTTTGTGAAACGTAGAAGTGGAGTTGAATGCAATATGATTATTATTATTATTATTTGTAACTAATTTAATTATGAGGATTCATGAAGGCAAAATTGGACGTCAAGTAAGATGAAGAAAGGGGGAGAGAGAGATAAAATGAGACAGAGAAATATATATAGAAGAAGAAAGGCGTAGAGAGAGAGAGAGAGAGAAAAGAGGCAAGCAAAGAATGAGAAGAGATGAAAGAGAGAGATACTTAAAAGAGGAAAAACAACAAGAAAGAGAGGGAGAGAGAGTTGAATAAAGAGAGTGAGAGATATAAAAGAAAATTTAGAAATGGAGGAATGAGCACGAAATTAAAAAGCTAGATAGATAGAACGCAAGAGAGAAAATCATAGACAAAGAAAGATAGTGATAGTGATGATGATAGAGAGCAGTAAAGATAAAGAAAGAGGGAAATAGAGATTGCAAGCAATAGAGAGAGAAGAAGAGAAAGAGCAAAGTAAATGATGATAGTTACGAGTCATGTATGATCTGAAGATAGAAGAATTTATAAGCAAACATTTACTAATATAGATGAATAGATATATATCTTTTACATAATTTTTAATCAAATTATTCTTGACTTTTGATTTCTTTATTATTCTATATTACAGCTCAACATTCGGGAATCTAAGAACTTCTGGGTAAGTGATAATACTAATAAATTGACAGAATTGATATAAGTCAAACGACAAGAGAATTTTATAACAACCCCAACTAATTCTCTATATGCTATATGCTCAAATGATTCTGGGTAGACGATTAGTAGTTGTTGGTCAAGCCCAACTTTTTGAACTGCCCTCTGCAATGTTTGCTGGCAGCTGCAACATGTTGCAAGCGATCGCTGCTTAGCGCTGTGTTACAGGATCCTTTGCACGTGAATTAAGTCCAACTCTGGCATTCTGAGACGTCAGTATGAGGTACCATTAAAGCCCATTATTGTTGGCTGATAATGGCTTGGGAAAGCTTCTCTCACGCTCTCCCTCCCCCCTGCCCAGCTCTCTGGCTATCTCTTACTTAAATTGTGACACGGCAATCAAATCAATTATTTATCGATGCGGGTAAAAGTCGTGTTAACGGACCGCGAAGACATTACAGTGGGTTAATGTCAAGAATTTGTGGTTTGCGGCTGAGAGGGGATGGCACTCTTTCGAGCATTTATCAAATGGCCAACAGGTGATTTGTCAGCGCACTTCACACACACACAGAAACACAGACACGCACACACTTGCACACGCCCATCATGTTCATCAATGTGTGTTTACAAGTGTTTTTCGTCATTTATTTCTCTCTCTGTTTTTTGTTTTTACAAATTTACAACTTGTTTAAATTTGCAACAACTACAGCGATTACAGCAGTTAGCAGTTTACTATTTTACAAAAGTGTTTTTTTCTCCAGTTTTTGCTTTGTAGTTTGTATTTGTTCAAAGTGATTTATTGTCGGTTATTTACTGGCCAGTTGTGAAACGCTACGCTACGCTACGCGCTTCTGCCACGGTAGTCACAAAACAGCTTGACATTTGCCAACAGCAACAGCAAGGTGAGGGCAAAGTGGTTGGGGGAGCTTCAATTAATGCTACCTGCCGTGTCCAAGACAACCGAATGCAACTGCAGCAGCTACTGCAGTAACAACTTCTCTCTCTCTCTCTCCGTCTTCCTCTCTCTCTTTCTCTTTCTGTGTCAAACTCTAATGCATTTCTTGGATACGAGTTGTCGCCTTTTAATTGATTTACCATTTATGCAAATTTGAACTTGGCTTTCGTGTTGCATAAATCTCTTGATATATATACATACATTACTTCTATGTATATATATTTATTTATTTATATATAGATACACATAAATTCGATCTTAGTCTATGCGCATGTAATTGATGACATTTTAAGCAGAGTTTGTCTCATTAAATGCAATTAACTTTAAATACACAATTTTGTTCACCAGCGTTGACAGGCAATAACACAGTTCATAACTCAACAAATCGACAACAACAACAACAGCAACAACAATAACATCAGTAGGTAATAACAACTACGATATATGTAGTGTGTTCGTCATGGCCCATTGTCTGGCATCGAGTGCTATACTTAGTTTCGATTGTTAGTAACGCTTTTTCATACTCATTGAAAATATGTTTGGTGGCCATGATAGTTTTTTAATACATAAAAAAGGTTTGGCCAAGCTAATGATATGTTCAGGGTATGTCATAGTCAGGCAATGCCAATTTGGGATTTTATATTGGCAAGCGTGTCTCGTCATCAGCTAACATTAACTGTAATTTGGTTCCTAGAAAGATGAGCCAAGTCAACAGTTCACTCTTCACTATCAAAAGCCCTGCGGGGCTCCAAACTCTCCCTCCCTCTCTCTCACTCTGCCCTCTATATTAAATTGCCAATTGTGTTGGTAATCTTGGAGTGTTTCGATTAACAGCTCATTGTCGTGACAGCTGTGGCATTTCAATAAATACTGCATGCCAAAAGAAGACGTGCCAAAGTGATGGGAACGCATGTAATAAATGTAAAGTGAAACATCTGAGGATTTGAGGCAGACATATATAGGACATTCAGATTTATGTATAGCAATGCTCTGAGACCATAGAGCTTCTAATTACAGGGTATATATGTTAGTACACACGAGCAAAAGTCTTTTCGTTACATTCCACACATGTAAAGCTTGAAATTAATGTTGATATATTGATCATCAGATGACCCACATACTGTAGTGTCTATTGCTAATAGTATTTACGATGACTTTTATTATGTGCTAAAATTGTTAAGGAAAAAAAAAAAAAGACAGATGCAATAGTTATTTTATGGCAAAATAGATGCATACATTTTTTTATGACAGACAATAGATTCTTAATTAGTTAATCATTTTTAAGAGCTAGTTGATGAGGAATTTTAGCTTATTTATGTGAATTGCTGTTGAATATATTCATCAGTAGCTAAGCTCTTTTTTATATAGGTTCTAAACCTAGGATCAAGTTATTTTCATATAAATTGAAAAATATTATTTTCATATCAATAAAGTTTTTAACTTAAGTCTTTTGATATGTGCTCCATTTAAAAAGTTGTATAGAATCAGCTTGTGGAACTATTTAATTGCTGGGTATTAAAATCGTTCTCTAACTGCAATAAAAGCAGCTGCAACCTACCACCACACACATCAAAAGTGAGCAAGAACTGGAGCTACCAACTAGAAAATACCCTAGAGGAAACATTCTAGTAAACATAAACGCGGATATATCAAAGTGGAGGAGTTTACACCAGCTTAAATCTACCAAATAAATAACTCTAGCCTCTAAAAGCTGTCGGGGACTTTAAATGAAATATTATACTAATATATTCGTAATCTGTTACTTATACTTCAATTCTTATATTGTCATTCTGTCATATTTTCTTGGTTATATTTTGTTATACTCTCATACCCATAAACTCTTAAACTCATATAATACCAGAGTCAACCCTATCTCTCTTTGCTTGCAACATTCACTCTAAGCAAAACCTTATACCCATTTCACCTATTCCTATGAGTTCAGGGCATCTAAAAAAAAAAAAAAAATAAATAAATAAAAATCAGAAGCGTGAAACAATAAAATAATAACTCCGAATTTCCAGCTAATAAACAAATTTGGAGTTCAAATAACAAACAAAAAACAAATTGTGGGCGTAATAAAATCTTTATATACATATATTTTGTATTTCATATATAGCTGGTATTATTATGAATGTTGTTGTTGTTGTTTGTAACAACGGGAATTTCAATAGAGCAACGCTTGGTTTCACATTTCCCGCTTCCGCTGTGTCAGGCAACAGCCAGTGGAACGATCCAATCTGAAAGGCACAATGCAGACGCATTGGCCGGAATGGACACGTAACGATAACAAATCACATCATCTATTGCTGCTAGAGAGGATCGCCTGACATGACACGAACTAGGTGTTATGTAACGCTAGCGAAGTTAGTGTTGACTATGAGCAACTAATTATCTCATTAGAAAGTAAAACAAAAGATCTGATTAGCGCTCTGAAAGAAGTTGGGAATAAGATATTAATATTCTAGCTTATGTTAGTCGACTGTTTAGCCATAGTCTATAAATAACTACAACTATATGGTCTCAGTTGCTCTTACTCTTATAGTATAATAATTCTCAAGTCGTATAACTTTAGAAACGTACAAATTCTTGATCATTCTAGAGTATCTTAAAACATTTTGAAGACTATTCTACAATCTCTTTCATATTCACTTCTCCTACTCACGCTCCCATCTCTAATGGCAAATGAGTGCAGCAAATCGGATTTGTCATAGATAGAACTGAAGTGAGAGAACATTTGATATGTTGTTTGTATTTGAAATAAATTGGGCTAAACAGCGATTGGCAATAAAACAGGTGTAAATTGAGCCAAGACAGGAAGGCTTTGGGCGTCAGTCCAATATAATGCACGAGCAGCATCCAATTACAGGCAAGCAGATTTTTATTAACAAGACATTGCGAATGAATTTGGCATTTGGCATTGTCTACGTAATTAGGCAACAATGCCGCCAACAGATACGAAAAAAGAGGCTCAAACATGCTCAGGTGTTAATTGAGCTAAGGAAAGGTGGAGTAGTGGAAAAAACACTCTAGCAGCAGCTGCAGCCGAGGGCAGGTAAAAATCTAGCGCTTATCGACAACATGTTGCAAGGTTTTTCTTTTAACTCGTCTGCTGACTTTCACCCTGGCGATAGGCCAAGGGTTAACGGCGCCAGACAAATTGTTCACTAATTGGTTTTATTAAGTTATCAAGAATTAGGAAAAGGGCATCTTAGGGCTCTTAATGGGAGGTGTGACAGGAAACACATGACGTTGATAAGTTCACTTTTTAGGCCTTGAGCCCATTAAAAATGTGTAAACGGGGCCTAGTGTTGTTGGTGGTGTCGCTCATTTTCCTTATGGCAGTATAAGAGCATACGTGTAAAGATATGTATATGAATATAAGAATATTTGATTATTAGAAGACTATTTGCCATAAGAGTATAGAGTAGGTGTCTGAGTATAAGTGTATAAGATTATAATATGAACATATATTAGTATAAAGTATGTGTGGTTATAAGTATGTGACTATAAGCTCAGTATGGGATTATAAGAGAATGAGTGTGTAAGTGCATGAATGTGAGTAAGAGTATTAGAATGAATGTGTACTGTACAGATGAAGAAAGAGGTCCACATAAATCCTTAATTTTATAAATATTGTAAATAGTTAATCCTTATTAAATAGACTTCTTACCTACCATCCACATTTTGGTACAGTTTTCAGAAAACTCCCGCCTTTAAACCTTCACTTACTGTTTGATAATCGTGTACGCTTTGCAAAAAGTAAATTCTATATAATTCAGTTCAACTAAAGTGTTGAATTAAACTTTATTGAATTTAATTACAATTTTACATAAACTGGAAAGTCGTTTTATATATATAGTTTATATATATATATGTTAGCATACAGTAATTATACAATTATTTCTCTTTTTGAATTCACGTTTAATTATACTTGTAAAATTTTATATATATAGTTGATGTTGCATATTTCATAATAGGGTATATATATATATATATATATATATATATATATATATATATATATATATATAATTAATATGTGACATAAAAGTGCTTTGTTTTCATTTTTTCTTGTTTCTGTTAACAAGTGCTGCTTCTTCTTGACTTTTGCTTAGTGTTTAGAATTCTACAAGGTCTGGTGCGAAATTTAGAATATATATATAGAGTAAAGCAAACATAAATTTAGTTGGTGTTTCAATTAAAGTTATATTATCATTTTGCTTTTTCTTAGAGACTTTTTGAAAGTTCTTAGGGATATAGCTATAAGAATTCAATCCTCCAATTCATTTTCAACAGATATGTGAATACCAAAAACAATTTTAGCTAGATTAAAGTTGCAAGTATAAAAATGTTTAATCGAATATCAACAATTGGTGTTGTTTAGTTTAGTTTAGATTTTTCCTTTAAGAGTTAAGGGTTTTCCTTTTAAAATATAACAGTTTTTTTTTGTTTATTTATTTTTTTTTTTTTTGTTTTTGGTAATGTGGATACTATGAAACTAGTATTTACGGCATTTTATAATGATTTTAATATATATATATATTTTTTTTAGCATAGACTTATTAAAATTGCTAGAGGATAGATTTTTTTTATTTATTATTATTTTTTAATTTCTGTTTTCTTTTTCATAATTAAAATTAAATTATTTTTATTAGTTTTAAGTTTTTAGTGCCAATTGGCTTAAGGTACTTTAAGTTTTCTTTTTTTTTTTTACTAGAGTTTAGTATAGAGTGTGTATGTGTGTGTTTGTTTTGTGTGTGTATATAGTAGTAGTAGTTGTATTAGTTTTATATATAGATATATGTGCAAATATTGCAAATGTTCATATTTATGTTTTTTTTTTCTTTGTTTTTGTTTACATTTCAACAACATAACAAAAGAGCTTTAGATAGTATTTCATTTCTAGCTCTAAAAATTTATTGCAATTTATTTTTATTATTATATATATTTTTATAAGTCATTAAGTAGAGAAAATCTTTAATTAGTCTTCATTTCAGATTAGTTTCGTTTAAGTACATAAAGTAGTTCAGTTATATATATAGTATATATATTGAAAGAAATGCAATTGAAAAGTTTTAGGAGTAGGTGCGGAAAATGAAGTAGAGTTTGAATACAGTTAACAATTGATAATCGATCTATAGAATTGGCTCTAGCTGCAAGCCCGCAACAAATATGTCTAGGGATAGATAGAGTAGATATATATATAGTATATATATATATATATAGATTAACTCACAGCCCAAATGCAATGAGTTCTTTCTGCACATGCCGTAGAAATTGAAGTGTGTGTGTATGTTGTGTGGCTGTGTGTCTATCAATTCTTAATATTATATATATGACAAGATTTCTTTCAATGTTTACTTTTTAATTTTTCTGAGGCGTGCTGGAGGTATGTCTATATAAATTGTATGTATGTCAAGTTTCCCGAGTCTTGCTCCGAAAACGCTTTAATATATACAGTATATATATATATATTACTGTATATATGTATATATATATATATGTATTTATATATCTTCTTGTTAATGAAAGCTAACAATGTGGACGGACAAAAATAATTTACAAAAATTCTTGTATTGTTACATTTAGTTTTGAATAGCGAAATCGACCTTTCCCTAATGTTTTCGGTTAAAGACTGAACAGTTATTAATATATATATATATATAGTACGATTTATCGATTGCATGCATAGGATATTGTTTTTGTATTATTTTATAACTAATTTTTTATTGCTAGACTACAAAAGTCACATAAAGTTGACAGACTTGAATTTAAGTACTTGCGTTAAACAAATATATATATAGCGCATACCTAATCTTAAAGTTCATTTAAAAATTAGAAAAAGGAAATGAAAACTAAAAATGTTTAACGTGATATTTTGTTTTTGCTCTATCGATTTTAGAAATCAACAACAACATTTGGACTTTCGAGCTGAGCTTTAAGTATAATATATAATACTATATATAGCTCGATATATTTAAATATATATATATGATTAAAATCGAGAATTAATGCTTTTAGATATTATTACATGCTGTTTTAGAAACAAGCAGAGCTCAAAATTTAAATACAATTACAATAAAATAGTTCAAAGTTCTTGTTTAGGGTTTCAAATTAGAGCTAATTTGATATATATACAAATGTAACTACTAGGCATATAGCATATAGCATGTATATATTTAGAATTATATCTATGTTTTGTATTGATTTCTATTATTTGGTTTTAAAGTGTTTATGACTAAATTTCTTTTGCTACACTTGGAGTTAAAAAGTTTTTCGAAGGCTTCGTTAATAAGTTCTTTTGAGTTGACAAATGGAAAAGTAGAGCTCTCTATATATCTCTTTTGCGAAGATTTTTTGTTACTCTTATTGTTGTTTTATAAAATACTAAAGCTACGTTTTACAAAGTTTCAGAAAATCAATCGTTTTATATATATATATATATAGATATATATATATATATTTTAAAATTCGTTATGCAAATGAATAAAAGTGCAGATCTTGCTATTACATATATAATTTATATATATAGATATATATAAGTATTATCAAGTCAGAAATGAAAAGTTCCACTACAAGAGGTGCTGCGTGTATTAATAAACAATTATGAAAGTAGAAAGTTTCACTCAGTTGTTAAAGCTATTAATAAATTCTTATTGAACATAGTTTTTATTCCATATATATTTTTGCTTCTCTTTGACCTTCTCTCTCATTGATTGGGTTGCATATGTTGCAGATTGTTGATGTTATTATTGCTGTAAGATAATATATATATATTATATATACATTTGACATTGATATAGAGCTAGAAGTTACCTATTCTCACTATGGCATACTGCCATTTCCTGTTGCCCTTGATACTGCAAGTTTTGAAGGTATTCCGCCCTGCGTTGGTGCACCAGCTTCTCTTTTTCGGCTCGCTCTCTCTGTAGTCTATATCGATAAGTAAATTAAATATATTAGCATTGTTCAATAAATTATCATTTAATTGGCTAAATAATTTAAATGATAAGCTAAATAATAATAGATAAGCTAAAATTGTCGATTAATCTTTATCGAAAAATAGAAAATCATAAACATAAAACTATCGATAGCCCTACTCCTTAATCGATACTACACCATTAACATCTTACCAAAGTAGTCAAGTTGCTATCCCAAATGCTAGCGTGCAAGATGTTTATATATAATTTAAATTTTTGGTACCCAAACTAAGCTTAGTTATACATATATATATCTTAGGTAGAAATAGGGAGATATAGGGTATAATAACTTACTTGATGCGTGATTGTCTCATGAACTGTTGTATTTTTCTGGCAGCCTGATTTTGTGTCGACTGTGAATATGTACGCCTGTGTATAGATAAAAATTAGACATGCCTCTAGAAAATAACCTGTATTCTCTATATATCTAGATACAGATTTAAATGTATCGAAGGTTTTTGAATATATTAAAAACAAAAAAATTGATTTCGCAAATGAAACAAACTTTAACTCACTTCAAGGGTCCCGACGGACTCGTCTCTTTGGGCGTGCTGGGTTGTGAGCTGAGCTCCTGCTGTTGCTGCTGATCCTGTTTGTAGTGATCGTAGAAGCTAGACAGGCATTGGGAATTGCTGCTCACGCTGCCCTGCTCACTGCCAGTGCCCAGTTGGGACTTCTTGAAGCGCTTGTTGCGTCGATACGACCGATAGCCGTGCTGTATGACTAGAGCTGCATTGGTCATCTGTCTGTAGTAAGCGTATTGCTTATAGCGACGATAATAGTTTTGTATAACGATTGCAGCGGTACGCTCCTTATTCTGCTCCTCCATCTTCTGGCGGCCTTTGTACGAGCGATATGCTTTCTGTATACACTTGGCTGCCTCGTAGAGCTCACGCTGTTCGGTGTCTGTGAGCGTTAGCTTCGAGAAGTCTGCTTCGAATGGATATTGCGATATGCTGGAAGCGTGCAGAAACTCCGTCAATTGCTTTGTTGAAGGCGGCGGACTAGGTGAGCTGACCGAAGGATCTGTGCCGAGTATGGAATAGCTAGCCGGCGATTGCAAAGGACCCGAACTGGCGGGACTCAGACTAGAGCAAGGTGTGCTCACATCATGATATCGATAGCTGTGATCGTGGAAATCGAAACTAAAATCGCTATCGAAATGCGTATTGGGCAACGAATCGAGCAGTGGATCCATAAAGCTGTCTGTCAGTGCCGATGACTCCGAGGTGAGTGGCTCTGTTAAGGGGCTGCCCAAGACCATCATTTCATGTGCTTCGTTCTACAAAATAAGGATATACATTAGCATATATAATATGTATATATACCATATCCCACTCACTTTGATCCTATCTGGCATGGCTGCTATAATATGTTCCGCTAGCGTTAAAACTTTTGCATCCGAATCCCCTGAAAGTAGGCCACATAAAATGAATTGAGCTATACATTGGGTTCGGTTTACTACGCTTTACACAGTTCAGTTAACGAGTCTACATATAATGCTGTTTTTCTGTGTTTAAATATACATCGACAAGCACCAGAGTTAGTATCACGAGGGCAGCTTGAGAAGTCCATGAAGATTGTTAAATTATTTGATTAAAATTTTGTTTCATTTGATTAACATTTGCTTTCACATTCCATGAAATTTGTACTTCTTCAAGCAACCCTCGTTGATGAGCACGTTTGTATGTTTGGATGTGTTAGTTTTCCAATAGTCAGACACACACGCACTTAATATTTACAGAATGAACACATTTTGAGCATAAATATACAGCGTGTATATATGTATGTATGTGTGTGAGTATGTTATGTGTGTGTATTTGTGTTAGTGTTAGTATTAGTATTAATCTTAGAATTAGTGTTTGTTTAATTAGTTAATGTTACACATCGATAAAATAAATACATATGCCGAACGTATATATATATATATATGTATATGGCTGGTTAAATCTGTGTCTGTGTGTGTGACACTCATAGAGTATTTACATCAAAACCATAAATTGTTTTACGAATACACTCATATGCATATTCATAGCTATAACAAACATCAAGAACAACATCCGATACATTTATATAAATTAATTTTGGATATGAAGAGGCTGCAGCTCAGAGCTAGCTATGTGTGTGGGTATGTGTGTGTTTTATCTATATATGTATGCAACAACAACAATTAGCAACAGCAACCAACAACAACAACATTGAGAGACAGACAGCGAGATATAGATATATATATATAAGAGTGTAAGAGAGACAGGTAGAGAGAGAGAGAGATAGAGCGAGCGAGCGAGCTATACACAAAATGCATATTAGATTTGATGGCCAGCGCTTCTCTTCCCTTTGGATTGTTACGTTACATTATTACGACATTACGTTAAGTGGTTAGCATAGAGAGAAAGAGAGAGAGTGAGACAGCTTCCTCAGACTAACCTACGACCGCATCGTTGAGCTCATTATTTAAAGTTGTGTCAGTTACGCTCGTCGAATTGTCATCGCAATCGATGTCTTTGTCGTGTATGGGACTCGATTCGCCCGTAGATACCTCGCCTGGTATTTAGAATTTCGATTTTTATAGCATTCATATACAATCGTACACACAGTAAAGAGTTTATCTAATAGAGAGCATCAGCTCTTGATGGTCGGCCCTCAACTTACATAGAGCGAAATCCATTTTACGCATCGGCGATAGCAGACCGGAACAATTGTTGCTACTCAGGGAATCCAAAGGGGAATCCACGCCCAGAGCATAGTTGTCATGTGCCTCATAGTTACTAAAAATCAGAAATATTTATGGTTTTGATATAGTTGGTATAGCCGGATGTAGCTTACCCGTGCATTCGAGCTAATGGCTTTCCAGATTTGCTGCGCATATCCATATTGATGCCACTGTCTATGGAAGAGCGCTTCGAGTAGCGACTGTTGTTATTTGGCGGACTTTGATTGCTGGAAGAGAATATGAACTTAATACTCGCTATATCTTTTGAGAAGGATTCAGAATATAAAGCAGAGACAAGGAGAACGGACAGAGAAGGACTACATCAGTTGAAGTGCTCTTGCTGATCAGGAATAGAGATATATATTTTATGTGGTCTGACAGGACTCCTACTGTGTGTGTATATCTACTTGAAAATCATTCTAAGGATCGTTATATATCGATACAATTGAATAGCTATATTTATAAAACCAATTCTATTTCGGTTCGCAAATTTACCTATGAAGCGCCACAGGTCTTAGGAAGACTCCGTCATGTCTGCGCTGCAACTCCATCTCGTACACACTATAACTGGACTCCTCAGTGGCCGCGTCGACGGCCAGGTTCATGGAGAGATTGGCCAGTCCGCCGCGCGGCTGTGGCTTGCGGCAGCGTTCCTTTTCAAGCCGACACAGCTGCTGCAGCAGCTGCTTATGGCCCTTCAAGCTGGCCAAATCGAGTGGCGTTTGCTGTGCCTGCGTCTTGATCTTTAACGCATTATGATTCCACTTGTAGAGCAACAGAGTGCACTCCAAATGTCCACGAACACAGGCCCAAGCCAAGGGCGTAAAGCCATGCACATCCTGGCTAAGTGCGTCCAGCTCCGTTTCCAGTATGATATGTGGATTCTCCGCGCGCCAGTTGAGCATGGCGCCCACCAGCTTGGCATAGCCCAAGGCAGCGGCCAGATGAAGCAGGGTCATGCCACGCAAGCCAACGCTCCAATTGGTGCCAGTGCTGGGCGTGCTCCAAGCGTGCTTTGTGAGCCGATGGCAATAGAGCACCAGTTTCTCCTCAAAGTTGGGCTCAAGAAAAAGAGAAGTTTGATCGAACTGCGAATGGAAAGAATCATAGTTGAGAGAGGACATAATATTTGATAGGCAAGGAGTCGCTGCACTTACTGTGAGCTCATTCTCCAGCTTCAGCTGCAGTTTCTCATCGATGGTAGACAAACGGTTCAACAACGTAAACTTGTACAGGCAGTCATTGGAGCTGCTGGCATCGAATGGCGCATCCGCCAGCAGCGACAACTTGTACTCAAACATCGCCGCATTGGAGACCAAAAACCCGTCACATGCCACCTGCAAGGTAACCAAACCTGCCTCATGTGCCGGACAGTAGCAGCGCAACACGCCCTCCTGGACGAGCACCGTGGGCACAGGCTGCGCATCGAACAGCACCGTGTAGCAGCCTCCATCACTCGTCCAGGGTCCTGCAACGAGCACCTTGACCCCGCCCTCCGTGTAGGACCATTCCGGACTAAAGTCACAAATGTTGAGCAGCTTTCGTTGCGTGCTTGTGGGCTGGGGCGTGGCTAGGTAGGAGCCACCGGCCTGATGATGCACCTGCTCGACGGCTGTATTATTCAACGCCTGCTTATCATCCAGATCCAGTTCGGGAAACTCAACCAGCATATCAAATGCATCCAAATTGGCAAATACATCAGCCGTATCCTCGTCTTCACGTTCATTTGATTGCTGCTGTTGCTGCTGAGCTGTTTCGTTGTTGTTGCTGTTAGCTGTTGCTGCTGTCGTTGAGTCCGCTGCTGCTGCTGTTTGACTATTGCTGTTGTTGCTGTAGGGCATATTAGCAATGAGCGTGCGTTGTATATCCTCGTGCGAAAGATCCAATGTCTCATTGAAGAAACTCATTGACTCTGCTTGGGGTTCATCGTCGTTGCTGTTGTTGCTGTTGCTGCTGCTGCGACTTCGACTGCTGCAGTTGTTGTTGCTGTCACTAATTTGGCTGCTGTTGTCACTGGAAGCACTGTAGTTGGCACAACCATTAAGAATTTGGGCATCAGTTGCCTGATTGTTGACGCTATAGTTGCTAGACGCCTGCTGCTGTTGCTGTTGCTGCTGCTGCTGCTGATGCTGCTCGCTGCTGCTGCTGCTGCCGCCGCCCAACTCCAGCTGTCAGTTAAATTTAATCAGCATAAATAGACATAAATGCATTTGATTTGCGGTCAAAACTTACCTCAGCGTGCGCATTGGCGCTCATTAAATTATCACAAGTTGTTGTTGCTGTTGCTGCTCCTCCTACTGTTGTTGCTGTTGTCGTTGTAATTTGTTGCTGCTGATTGCCATCGATAATCGACTGTAAGGAACTGGAGGTGGATGATGTTGCTGATGTGGAAGGAGTATTGCCAGCGGAAGACGTTGCTGCTGTTGCTCCAAGTTGATGATTGTTGTTGTTGTTGTTGCTGCTGCTGCTGTTACTGCTGTGATGCTCAGGTGACATACACATGGCCTCAACTGTGGGTTGATTGCTGCTGGCGCTGCTGCTGTTGCTGGGGGTTGGTGTCTGTTGCAATTTGTAATAATGTTGCTGCTGTTGACTGTTGGCTTGCTGCTGTTGATTGTATATAAAGTTATTGCTGTTGTTGTTTATGACATTTAATTCGTTGTTTGTGTGAGCTGTTACTGCTGCTCCTGCTGCTGTTGTTGTTGCTGTTGCTGCTGCTACTGTTAATTGCTTATTGCTGCTGTTATTTGCATTGTGGCTCAATTTGTTGCTATTTGCGGTCAACTGCTGCTGCTGCTGCTGCTGCTGCTGCTGCTGGCTTTGGTTTTCAATTAGTTCCGTATCCATAACATTTGCTGCTGTTGTTGTTGCAGCTACAGCTGCTGCTGCTGCTACCGCCTCCCTTGTTGTTGCCGTTATTGTTGTATTGGCAATTTGCAGGCGATGATTTAAATGTGCTGAGCTGTTGCTTGTATTGCTGTTGTTGCTGTTGAGTTGATTATGACTTTGATTGCTTTGATTGTGACTGGCTACGAAGCGCTGTAAGTTCAGATGCTGCTGCTGTTGCTGTTGCTGCTGCTGCTGCTGTTGATATTGTTGTTGTTGCTGCTGTTGATGTTGCTGG
Organism: Drosophila mayaguana; assembly: GCA_037075325.1. NCBI lineage: Eukaryota > Metazoa > Arthropoda > Insecta > Diptera > Drosophilidae > Drosophila > Drosophila mayaguana. The sequence continues at coordinate 1,905,832 of JBAMCG010000016.1, read as the reverse complement.
TGCTGCTGTTGCTGCTGCTGTTGTATTATCAGATTGTTCCTTGTGGCCAGCATCTGATTGGCGCCACGATATTGCTGCTGATAGCTGCCTTCGTTGTGATTGGCCTGCTGCTGCTGCTGCTGCTGCTGCTGCTGCTGCTGTTGCTGTTGCTGCTGGGGAATGATTTGAAATTTGATCGCCGACTCTTGCGGCAGCTGCTGCGTGGCGTTGTGGAACTGCGCATGCGGATTGTCTAAATGCAACGTCGCATCACGTTGCCTGTGTCGCTCCGACCAACGTGAATAAAGCTGCAAATCAAACAGATTCTTAATTCCCAAATCCCCATTTCCTGCTCCACTCCACTTACCTTGCTGGCCACCACAACGTTGGGCGTGCCATTGGCTGTGCTGTAGGCGTCATTGGGTCGCTTCTCTGAGACGCTCTTCAATATGCCGCCCGTGCGTCGCATAACGGGATGCGTGCACGTCTTGCCATCCGCACAGTTGGCATCGCCGCAACCGCAATCGAGTTGCTTAACCAACGCGGCTTGCCGCGAGAGCCGTTGCTTCTCCATCAGCTGGCATACAATGGACTCCACTGTTTCGGCCGTCTATGGGAGAGGATTGCATTTAAGTAGCTTTCATGACTTACTGAGTTGTTCGCCAATAATCTTCTGATTGGCAACTGGAAGAACTGTTATACAGTGTAACGAACTCAATAATAGTAGCTGTTAGTACTTTTATACTGGCTAAATAACTGTTATACAAATTATTTTAGCAATTGTTGCTAGCAAACTATTATACTGACTGTTATATATACAGTTTTAACAAACTGTTATACTGACTGTTATACAAACTGCTATATAAATTGTTATTCAAACTGTTATACTCACCGATATCTCAATATCATTGCCGGAATCAGAATCCTCGTCTGAATTAACTGTGGACACTGCATAAAGCGGAAATTCCTTTTACTATAGACTTCAACTGCTACAACTGTTATACTCACGCATAGGCTTTAGTTGACTAACCAGTTCCTCCTTGGTCCACTCCTTCTTATCGCCCCAGAGCGTTATGCTCGGCGCAATGACAGCCATTTTATTATCATCCGGATAGGGCACATTCAGGTAATGCACCAAAACAATGTCCGGATTCTGTTTTTTGTTGTCACAAAGATAAAGTAGTTCAGCTAAGTAAGTGTGCCCACAACCAAGCTGTCATACCTACCTGCAATAGCCAGTAACATCTGCGATGAAATGTGGGCAATATGGCCGAGTGTACGTAACAACCATAGATGCACTGTGGAGCGATTGGGAAAACAATTTAGCCAGAAACAAAAAAGAAACACAAACAAGAGCATAAAAATGTACAGAGATATACAACTAGAGGCGGAGATATAGATTTATATATTGATTTATATAGCAGCGCCCTGATTTAATTGGAAGACATAAAAAGTCGCAACTCAAATTAAATTACCAAACGTCCACGCCAGGGGGTGCCGGCGTAGACTGTAGCTGAAGGTAAAAGCCAAAAGTCAAGTGCCAAAAATCAAACCCTTTTTGTGAGACTTATACACCATTATCTACTGCTGCTGCTGCTGCTGCTGCTGCTGCTGCTTCTTCCTCCTCATCTTCTACTTCCTCTACGCTTGTTCTTATTTTTGTTTTCTGCGCAATTTCTTTTGCTATTTGGCGCTGATAAATTTTTTTGGCCGTCGTCTTTGAACGATATGCCGCTGACTTCTTTTCATTCTTTTTGTCTTATTTTCAGAAGTGTTCCACGTTTATAAATATTAGTTATCGTGTAAGCAGACAGACGGACAGCCGGTCGGACAGACCGAAAAGGAAAACCCCTGCTGTGTGTTTGCCAAGTGCATAAATCTCGCGGCAGCTACTTGTCTTCGGCAAAAAAACCTTCGCCGACTGCAAGCGGCATTAAAATAAAAATTAAAACAAACAAGAAAAAATTGGCGTGAAATTGCCAACAGTTTTTTTCTTCTTCTATATACATGTATATATAGCTAAACATATGAAGAGTTCCGAGTTCTCTGCGCTTTAACTTCAGTCAGACAAAAATACGCTTAGCCCCAGCCAAAGCTTATTTCATTAGTAGACAAACAAACGCCCAGTACAAGGGTAAGGACAAAAACTGAAAAAGAAATTGTTATACTTATATTTCCGCCGGAAAATCATAATTCACTGCGAACGAAGAAAAAAAGTGTTTCTAACAACCCTCAAGCAGTTAAGGCAGTTAAACTTAAGCTTTGCCTTCCGTTTATTTGTCTTCTCTTTTTTTTTATCTAGTCATTTTTATGGGTCTCTGGACAAAGTCTTGTCCAGTTTGTAAGACTTTTTGGCTAATTGACTAATTGCCCAGCAGGCGTCAATGAGAGTTTTTGAAAAAGAGAATGTCCCTAGGAAAACCCCTTGAAATCGAGCTGATGCTGCTTATCAGATGATAAACAATAAACGGATTTTTGTGTAAAATATTTTGGTTTATGATATGAACTGATTTCAATGTTAATATGATATATCTATCGGATTCTATCCCTTTCAATCAGTATTTCTACATGCAATTACACATGTTACAGTGCGCCCCCATAGATCTCAGTGAATTCCACTGTTAGACAAGAGTTGTTAGCTTATTGTATAATAGCCTACCTCAGTGCCTTGTACTTTAAGTTTCATGTGATCCTCGCGGGTTGTCTTCCCATCCTTGCGCTTCTTCCAGCAGTAGCCATCGCGTCTGTAGCGCACTTTCTTTCTCGAGTAGAGCAGCAGAGAGCCGCTTTTGGGTCTGTCAGGGAGAAAAGGAAAAGAGAGAAAGAGAGAGAGAGAGAGGAAGAGACAATCGGGGAGATTTTAAGATATTGCGCTGTACACAAATGTGGGCCACCATGCTTTATGACTCACCTTGTTTTGACTTCTTTTGATTGCCATTCGCTGTGCTTATCAAAGCTGATAAGAATCGCTGCGATTTCCTGAAATATTTTAGTAAAAACAAACAAGCAAACAAATATTTGTTGAAAAAGCGATTAAATATGTTTAGACAATACACTAATAAAAGTTTTCATGAATATGTATATATGAACTATTATATTTAGGTAAACCAAGTCAAAGCTTTGACTGCCAGCTTAACCAATTATAAGATTTATAAACTGTTCCTTCAAATGACTTTCAGATATTTTATTTACAAACTCCCACACAGCCAGTGCAGCTGTCCACTGACCCATTATTCTATAGAGTATTCTGTCTTCGTCTCATTTTTTTTTTCTGCTCTCCCCCTCACCAGGAGCGTCATTCGGTTTGCCTAATCAGCAAGTCACGTGTGTTTACCTATTTTTAAAGCACAACAACAAAAACAACAGCAACAGCACAACAAAAGCAACTTCTGCGAACTGTGCAAATGAATGTTAACCAAGTTAAATGAACGTGCTAACAATTTCCGAGTTACTGGAAAATTTTTAGCTAGCCAAAGCACTCGCGGCATTTCCTGCCCATTGTCCGGCAAAAGTTCCCGTTTCTCTTTTCCCGTTTTGTTGGTTTTGGATTGTTGCGCATAAAACAAAGGAAAACATTTTAGAAATTTCATTTGACCGCAGCAGCAGCAACAGTAACAGCCAAAGCTAAAGGCAGGAAGCCACAGGATGCCCAAGTGTGACCACAATTTACAGGTGTCGCCACTTGACACCTGGGCATGAGCCGAATGAGTGGAATGGGTGTGTGATAGAGAGTGTGAGAGAAGTCAGTGAAGAGCTAAAGGGAAAGAGAGAGAGAGAGGTAAAAAGCGTTCATAAACAGTGAACCGAAATAGTGAAAAGCGAATGAGAGAGAGAAGAAAAACGAAATACTAAGAAAGATAGATAGAGAGAGAGAGAGCGAGAGAGAGAGAGAGAGAGAGAGAGAGAGAGAAATATGACAGTCAAGAGTGATGAAAACGAAGAAGTGAGAGATCTATAAACGCAGTTGAATATGAGGCTATTTAGTAGAAAATCAGGATGAGAGATGGAGAATGTGATAGTTGAGAGATGAGAGTTCGATCGAAAGGGTGACCCAAAATATGTAGAGAGATAGGTAAAGCAGGAGGAAGACACAGTAAGAGAGAAAACCAACGAGCAAGAATGAAGGAAAATTGACAATGAATGCTCTATGAAAAATAAGTAAATTAAGCTTATAGGAAGCAAATAGATAGTAATCTACAATTTAAGCCAAATCTATGGAACAGCCAATAAGGTGGCAACTCTGTTGCGTTGCAAATTGTCAATTGTCAATAGAATACGCGTGGAATATGAAGTGGAAGCAAAAAGTGAAAGATGAAGACTATAAAGACTATGAAATATGCGTAAGAAAAGTGACAGCAGTCTATTCAAGAAATTAAGAATGTGGAGTTAGCTGCGCCCAAGCACAGTAAAACATTCAAATGCAAATCACACAAAGAGCCAACTGAAAACGAGCTGGGTTTGGGCAACTCTGTGTGTTTGCTGAGCTTCTGCCCGTTTGGCATTTCATTGCATGTTTTGCCGATAAAGTTATCAATTTGTTTTGCCAGCCTTGACGTTGCATGAATAATGTAAAGTAGCCATACACTCACACACACAAACACTACACTCCCATACACTGACATTCATGCCCATTCAAAGACGAAGAACCCATTCATCTGCGCCGTCAACAACTGGCCAAAAAAACTCTCAACTCGCGCACAGCTGGCGACGCCCGTAGTCCATGCCTTCGCATGCTTCCACATGCCGTATTTCGTATGCCCGTAGTCCATAGTCCTTATAGTCCTCATACAGAGCCCATTGACGATGTGCAGCAACAATTTCATATGTCAGAAATCGCAGCATTTGTGAGTGTCATAAAAATTGTATGCACAGCAGCTACACTGGGAGAAAATCAGGAGAAATAGAGCGAAACGATAACTGGGAATATATATGAACAGTTTTTGAAGCTAGAACTAGATAAAGCTGAAGCAATGAATACAGCAAATAATATAGAAAACGGTTGAATTAATTACACTATTCAACAAAGATTTGATGCGATTTAGTGAACAGAAATCAGCCTTCAATATTAATATTATTAATTTAGGTATTACTTCTTCAAAAATCATATAGAGCTCCCAAGACGGAAATACAATAAATTTCCAAATTTCATGCCATTTTCTCTCAGTGTACTATACGAATCGGGCGCAGCCAACTCTAGAAAGAGGAGAGTTGAGAAATCACAGGCGCGTGTTTGTCAAGTGGCAAACGTTTGCATTTTGGTCCAAATTGCCTTTGACTTTGGCATTGGCTCTTTTGCTTATTTATGCATGCCCCAAGGCTCTGCCACAGCCACAAGCTGCTTGCCACAGGCAACTCTTTCTCATTTTTTCGGTTTTATGATGAATTCTAGGCACATACGCTCGAGTTCGAGTAGCTGCGCGAAATGCGCATTAAATATTTATGCGCACCTCAGCGCATTTGCTGCACACACGCACACATGCCCCGCCCCGCTCCTTGCCACTCACGCCTCCTGCCACAGCTCGTGCCACTTGCAGCACACACTAAACAATTAGACTTCGGAGCTCTGATGATTATAAGCCAAAAATTAACTTTGCGTCTCATTGCCCATTCAAGTTTCTTGATTCTCCGCATAAACGCTTTTCAGTGGGGCGTGGCATGTACCATATATTTGACCAGAAGTTCGTATTATATTACTCAGCTGCTTTATGGTCGAGTTTCGAGACTCGGCGCCAAATTAAAACCGTGCGGTTAAAGCCAAAAGCCCAAGCGAGGCCATTTAATGGTCAGACCCAATGCTGAAAACCACCTTAAAAACCCTGCTCAAAGCTCCTCTTTCTGGTCAGCCTCCTGCTACGCTTCGGACCCTGCTCGTCCTGTAAGCAGACTAAAATAAGCGTGCGTAATTTTATTTATGCCTCGTACACGGTTACATTTTGTAATTTTTGCATGCTGATGCAGAGCAGCAGGCGAAGGAGGAGGAGGAGGAGGCGGAAGAGGCAGCTGGACAGGGCTTATGGTGTGGGGAGCGGCGCGGTAACTACAATTGCGACAACCATAGGCCACACAGCCCGCCCTTCCACTTATGAAACTTTATATTAATAAACTGTGGCACGGTCTGCTTTATACTCTGATTATGCTTCAGTAGATAAAAATCTGCCTGGCCTACGCGTAGTTTATAATGAGAGAGTGGGTAAGACATGCTACTTATATACCCTGGATGAGAAGAGTACAACTCGTGTAAAGTAAATGCTTTACTGCCGCAGAACTGAGGCATTTTATTGTCTTCTCGATCCTTTTCCTGCCCTCTTTTCAAATTTTGTTCTTCTTTGTGCTCTAGTTTACTCGTTTACTTCATTTGGTAAATTTTCTTTCGTGTTCTTTTCTTCTTCATTTGGTTTTTACTCTTATCCTCCCAATTTTCTTGTGTTATTTTCTATTCTCTTTTCTCGTTTTTTGTTCTCCTATGCTCTACTCTTTTGGTATTTTCTCTTCTCTTACTTCATCAAAAGCCTTTTATTCATCTCGGCTCTTCATTGATCTTTTCTTCTTCACTTTCGATCTACAATGCCCATTGGCCTTCTCTTCTTCTTCCTTCTTCTTTGTAAGAGCATTAAAGCATTGCTTATCCTCTGCTTAAATCTAGCATCTCATTGTTTCACTTGATTTTTAATTTAGCCAGCTTGTCGCACGAGTATGTAAATTGTCGCTTACCGAATGCTGCTGTCCAATTCCACCATCTCCCTCCCACTCCCACTCCCTCTCTCTCTCTTTCACTCTGCTGCAAAAACTTTACAACTGTCCAAATGAATATTTGCGGTTGCGTTTAATTCACAAGTAAAACAGAGCAACAGCCATAGCCAGGGCAACTGCGAGGCAAATGTTCAGCTTTTTTAAGCGCAAAAGTTTTATTGTAAACACAAAGAGCGAACGAAACTTTGGCGCGTACGTGCGCAGGCCAGGGGACAAATGCCACGGAACCGCCTCGCGAATCCTGGCACGCCAAACAATTTCTATTTGTATTATAGTTTTGTGGCGCATAAACAGAAAAAGTGAAGTCAAAAAAAAAAAGAAAACAGAAGTTCGCGACTATTTCTAATAAACCAAGCAAGCAGAGCTGTCCACATCAGGTCGAGGCGTGTCTTATTAATCTCTAACACGAAAAAATAGTCAAAGGAAGCGTGTCTCTTAGCGCTGTCAAAGTGTCCAGCCAGCAGGACTGGCAGGCTCATCCTGCCTGTCAAGTGCGAGTCAAGTTGTTTTTGTTGTTGTTGTTGTTGTTGTTTTCCTGCTTTCAGTTTCGACATTTTTTATGTGCAATCAAATGCAAATCGAGGCACAAATACACACAGAGACTATATATAGAGTATAGTGTCTATAGATATATCCTATGCTCATGTATGTTAAACTGACCTCATTTGTATTCCAACGATGTCGCTGCGATGGGAAACTGTCGGCTCTTGGCAAGCTCTCCAAATTGTCGGGCAGTTTGATAGGTTCGCCATCTGGAAAAAAGAAAGAACGAATGAAATAGTAGCAAATGCATTGAAAGTGTAAGTACTTCTATAAAATTCACAATCCTGTTGCATAATGTAAATATATACACATAATTTAGTATATAGTCAAGCTGGCACTCCTACCTCTTCAGCTGCCCAACAGGTGCAGTTAAATGCGACAAAAATGTAAATCCCGATGATTTATAGAATTTTAAATGTCAACTTAATAATGCTTCAGGTCTTCAGGAGTTCAGGTCTTCCCGTCTTAGCAACTCTACAAAATCATTTATCACTGGAATAAGTTTTGGCATATGTCTGCCGCCTGCTGCCGCTGCTACTGACGTTTCATTCTTTTTTATGGAAAATGCATTCTAGCCAAATGCGTGTCTCTCCTTTTAAACTTCTTCTCTCTCCTTCTCTCTCTCTCTCTCTCTCTCTCTCCTTCTCTTTACCTCCCTCTTTGGCAGTCATTGAATAATTACGCGCACTTAATGACGCTTGCAACTTGTAAAACTCGCAATCGATTTGAGGTTTACTTCCAGTTCAACTTTTGGCTTATTAAAATGCCACGCAACTATAATAATAACAAGTCAATATGTTTGCCAGCTTAGACTGCTGCTGCTCAACTAGCTGATACTCTGGAATCAAGAATTTTATTTCTTATCTCAATATATTGATCTAGATATATCTATCTCCCTCTGACTATCTGCGTCTCTTTCTATGCTTCTGCATATCTCTTTACTGGGTTTTTGTTCCCATTATTTTCTTTCTCTATAACTTTACCTATTTCTTTCTTTATCTATATCATTTTTTCTAATTATTTTTCTCTCTCTTTCTCTCTTGTTTTCATTGTATTTTGAGCTATCTCGTCTGTATCTATTTCTGCTTATTTTCTCTGCGTAGATCTTTCATTTCTCTCATTTCAGTTTCTTTTAGTTTTTCGCTAATCTTTCCTGTAATACAGTTTGCCTGTGCCATTATCTCTTTCGATACATAAACCCCTTTTCGTTAGCTATTTTACTAACAGTTTCCATTGCTCGAAGTTGCAACGTCTCTAGAATGCAATTGCATCAGTCCCGGTCACAGTGACGCATATACAGGGTATCTCAATAGCATCAACAACAGCTTTGTTGCTGCTCTTACAAATGGGCTATTCGCAATAAACTAGCGGCCAAAGTGTAATTTAGCAAAAATGTGTAATAAAGCGTCGCGCACTCGAAGAACTAAACGAATATATCAAAAGCCAATGTATAAACATATATATATATATATATATATATATATATATACGCTCTCCATGTATATATTTATTTAGAGTACATGTGGAATGCACTCTTAAGGGTCATAAAAAAAAAGTAGAGAAAAGAAAGAAAAGTATTGTAGAATTTATATAAAGTGCTCAACGTTTGCCCACAGCCGCGTAACCGAAAAAGTGTTGCCAAATTGCAAATGGCAAAGGCAGCAAGGGTGAAGGCTGGAAGGGGATGGGGTGTAAAACGGGTGGCACAGACAGGACAGTGCGTGGGGCCTCATGATGTAGCACAGCCCCCTTTTTGGCAAATGTGTTGTCAATGTAGTCCTAGACGTAGTTCAAGTTGTTGTCGTTCGCGTTGTTTATGACCTTTTTATATGCCGCACGTTGCCAGCAGCCAAGCACATGCAGAGTGAAAGAGAGAGCGTGATAGCGAGAGAGCGAGAAAGTGAGAGAGAGCTCTTGTAATTGATGGCGATATTTTTAGTTTGATAGCACACTCAAGTTTTATTGCTTAACTAATTTGTCATGTGAAAGTTGCCTTGAGTTGGCTTTAAAATGCCTGAAAGCGATAATTGTCGCAAATACATATAAATATGTTATATAAGTATATATATATATATATGTATATAGTGTATAAAGCATCGGTTGTATATATATTTTATTATGCAGTCGCTGCCATTGTTGTGCCACAAAATGTCAAAAACTGTGAAAGCCAAGTGAAGCCGCGTAAAAAGTCTGTTTGATTAATACAAATAAAAAGTTTTTAACTGCGCTTTGCATATTTCATGGCAAACGCTCAAAAAATACACTGACGGCTACAGCCCCCATATAATAGACTGACTGCCCAGGGGCGCTTGGTCTGGGGCATGGCGTGGCTACAGCTATAGCTGCGGCTGCCAAAAAATAACCAAGTAACTGTTCTAAGTGGGCATGCGCGACTGCTAGATGCTCTGCAGCAAAGTGGAACTTTTATTAGTGCAAACAGAGCAAATGCTTTAGGGTTTTCATTTTCAAAAACAATGGAGCTGAGGTATCCGAGAAATAAACTATTTTCAATATGTGTAGACTATCACAGAAGTTACAAACAATAATTTATAGCTTTAACTCTTATATTCCTCGAGCTATGCTTAAACAATTTTTTTGATGGATGAATCTAGAGTGAACATACCAAAATAAATAAACTAGTCAAGCTGTGAAGCGAATTTAGTTAACGATTATGATCAAGGCAGAGCAAACATATATGACCCAAAAACTATATATCTGTTCTATATGATAACAAGAAAATTTCTTTATCCAATTAGAAATCTATAAAGTTCTCAGCTTAATTGCCCTTAGGCAAAGCTTCAAACTGACATAATCTATATCAACTTTCTTAGTTTAGATATATATATATATATATAGCAACCACATATTAGCATCTCTATGCTTTATAGACTATCGCAAAACCTATATACCCATCTGCATTGACTCCAGGCCAGTCGAAAAACAATGCCAACAAAAAATCGAGAGCCCCCATTGAGCGCTACAGCTCAGGTGCCATCGGGGATCGGCTGATGTCCCAGGCGCGCCATGTCGACGTCGACGTCAACGTGCAAGGACCTCAGACTCAGCCTCTGCTCAGCTACAGCGGCTCCTGCACCTGAACGGTGGCTGTGGCAAAAGGATATTTTATTATTTTACGCGCAGTTCTCATAATTTGCAAGTCCCTTCGCTTAATTGTGACAAATGCGCTTTGGCATCCAAAAAGAAAAGCGAAACAGAATTTGTTCCTCGCATAATTTGGCTTTAGCTTGCAGCGAGTTGGCAGAGCAGAGCTCACAGCTGACCTCCAGGTGGGGGCCAGGTTGGCTGGCTGGCCTCGCCTGGCCTGGCCTGACAGCGCAAATAGCACAAAAGAGTTGACATAAATAATAAATTTTCGTTTTACGATTTCGCGTTACGCGTCACACACACCGGTTGAGAGAGCTGCCAATTTGAGGTCTGCCAAATTGTGGCTAATAAATATCTGACAGCAACAACAACCCAAAAAAATATATATCTCTATCTATATATATATATTAAGAGAGAGGGCGAGCGTCAGCGAGGGAAGTTCAGCGCTTTAGTTGTGCCTCTGTCTGTGCAAAGAAAAATTGTTTGCGCGAAAATCAACGAGTGTGAAATTACTTTTGTTTAGGCTCTGTCACAGTAGCCCTTCGCCTCTTGCACAATTAAAAGCCATTAAAAGCTAGAAACTGTCTGCGTATAAAGCAAAAGTAGCAGCTAACAATAGTCTAGCGCCATGTTGCAATAGAGGGAGTGTGTGTGTGTGTGGCAGGAGGCAGCTGTAACTAGGCGAGAGAACTTACAGCAATCAAAGATATTTTAAAGAGCACAGATGATCTGGAATAGGAATAACAAGAATGTAACAAATTGACAAACAAATTAATTAATTCAATCATAAATACATATATTCATCGTATATATGTTACAATTGCATTCCACAATATCTATCCTTCATTTTTGTTATTCAACACGTATTGCACCTATATTATAAAACATGCCCACATCTTTGTATATATGCCCATATATTTATAAAACAATATCTGTATATGTATGCTCCATCTATATATGCCTACATATATGTGTATATGATATAGAGTAACCACATATATCTCTATCTCCCTATACCAACATATCTATTTATATATACCTACCAACATCTACCATCTATGTACACTTCACTTCTCACAAAATTTGGTCAACAAATGGAGACGACAGAATGGAAAAGAAAGGCAATCACAGCACGCACCTCTTTGGCCAGCTTGTTGGCTGTTCACATGATGACGTCTTGGCCACATGTTTCTAACTAACCCCACGAAAATAATAAAATGTCTTATAAAACAACATACCAAACAGCAAGAAATGTTGTAGTACGAATCTTATAAGATAATGCCACACACATACATTCCCACACGAACATGACGTCGCAACAAAACCCCAATAAATAAGCAGACAGAGAGAAAAGTGATAAAGCAACAGACGTCATTGTTGAGGAAACTTTATAGAAACTTTATAGATAATAATAATACAGACAAATGAGGAGCTATGATTATCATATATGGCTGGGGATTTTGGCATGGCAACGTTGATAAAGATGAGTAAAGAAAAGTAAATATTAAAGAGTTCCAGGAATTTGGGGAGTTATTTATTAATAGACGAGACTAAAAAAAACTCATAGAGTTTATTTTTAACACATCAGCTGAGCTGAGCTAAGGCTAATATTCATTATAATGATAATTACTGTTATAATAGAAGTTTATTTTCAAATTTTTAATTTCAGCTGTGGAAAATTATATTTTAATAGATAAAGTCCCATAGACTGATTGATAGTAGAATAAAGCTTACTGAATTGCCTGTATGCTATGACTAACTAAAAATGTTTGAAGTTATATAAGTGTACTTGAGGAGATAGTTCAGTAAAATATATTAAAGACAGATAAGAAATACATTAAAAATAGATACATTATACAATACATGTGCATAAAAACCAGAGATAATCCGTAGATGCAAGGTTAGGTACAAAATCCATTAAATTATAGGGCGACAGATCGAAAGAGAGAAAGAAAGCTCGAAGAAATGAAAAATAGGTTGAAGCTAGGCACGTGATAGATTAAAGATATATTGGAAACAGAACAAAGCTAGCTCGAAGATAAAAGCTAAAAAGATCGGAAAATGCTGTTAGGTATAGCCTTTCTCGATTTCGTTATAAGGAATACATTTTTGAGCATATCCATTACAGTCTCACCCAACAGGGTGAGGTTGCGTATAAAAACCACATAGAAGAAAGCATCATGAAACACTTAAGAGAGACGCATCGCGCTTTTCGTTTATCTTGAGTAGCACAAAGCAAACTTCTCTATAAATTTACAACAACTATGACTTGTGACAGATGTGCGACACATGATTTATATCAAGATACACAGAGAGAAAAAGGGAGATAGCAAGAGAAATAGAAAAAGAGGGAGATACGTTGCGGCTGATAAAAATCATTTTGCCCGCATGTCACTCCCGTTCAGTTCGTGTAAATTGCTGTTGATTGCGTTGCAAGGAACCATTTCTCTTGCTGAACGGCGAATAGCAACAAAATGTTGCATATTATGTGGCAGCAACAGCAATTAAAAGACACATAACAGCAAATAAGCGTGTCAGCCAACTGAGCGAAACAATAATTAGTAATAACTACAAAGGCTATGCAACTGTTGTTTTCTTTTAAATGCCGAAGCGAAGAATTTCAGCCGGCTTCAGGGCAAGCCAAAGCAAGAAGGCAGGTCATGGATTAACATAAAAGTGCACAACAAAACCAAAATGGAAAACTCCGTACTCACTCCGTACTGTGAGAGCTCCGTCTGCTTCTCGAAAAGTCATAAAAGTGCTATTAATGAATTTCTAACCAAAATGCCATAGAACAAAGCAAATGAGGTGAAGAAGGGAAGGCGAAGGGGAGCGAAAACCCCCCAAACAAAAGCTCTGCTCAAATGCAATAAATTATTCACATTTATGAGGGCTAGGCAGCAATGGAGGTAGCGGCAATGAGAGAGGTAGAGGCGATGACTGAGGCGGTGGGACAGAGACAGCATTGTCAACGCTGCCAAGACACAGTGCTTAGCTGCGGCTAAGCTATATCCTACGAACTTCTCTTTCCCTCTCTCTCTCTCTCTCTCTCTCTCACCAGTCTTGGCTGTCTCCTCTTTCTCCATCTTAGTTGTCTCTCTCACCCTCTCGTCTACATGGCCCAATGCAATTACGTGCGCATTTCATTTGTTTTCCGCTTTTCTTTTTGACGTTCCTCTGCCTTGTATAAATCAGTGCAAAAATTTCACATTTCCTAAATGATTTTCATATGAACGACTCAAAATGGTAAAAACTGTGACTTAATGTTACTCTGTAGTTTGATTCACTACTATAATATTTATTATCATATTTGATACATAGTTGAAGAATCAATTTTAATTTTACGTTATTAATCTGATCATTTTTGACTTGCTAATTCAATCTATCCCCAGCTCTCTTTCTACCTGTATACCTACACATATACCATCTATCTCTATGTCGATCGCTATGTCTCCTTCCCATCTCTATCTCATATCTTTAAGCGTCAAGAAAAATATCTCAATCTATCTTCCCAAGCATATTTTTTTTATCAATTTGTCGCTATATTACCAGATCTCTATATGTCTTCATCTCCCTCTCCATACTATTTCCTCATCTCCATCACTTTATCTACTTCATATAAACTTTTTTACATTCACTTCACAAAGCTTCCTATACAGCCTTATATACCCAATTTTGATTCACCCGTTACAGCCCATAATGAATACAAATAAAAATTCATCTCTAGCAAAAGCCCCCCTTGGCATATGCTACACATAAAAATTGTAATGCACTTTGCAAACTTTTGCTTAACTGTCTCTGTCTTGTACAGTCCGTCTTGTCAGTGCACGTACACGTGTGTGTTTCTCCTTCAGGGTGGTCTACGGCTTGTGTGGTGGGAACTTTTACGTATACGGTCAGTCGCGACTGCAAATTATATTAATATGCAGTCGCTGAATTTCAGCCGAAGGCTTTCCATCTCTCCAGCTCTCGCCTTTTACCCTTTCACCTCTATACAAATATGGAATTTTTTCCTGCTTTCCATATATTTGTTTCCCATTTTTTTCGGCCTGCGGTTACCTCTGTGTTTATTTAAAATAAATACTTTTTTTTCCATAGTTTATTTACATATATCTTTTCTATCTACGATTACTTGTTATACTCGTTCGGGAAGTGAGAATGAGAGTATATTGGTTTTTGATAATATATATTAAGTTATATTGAGTTATATTAAGTACGCATATAGAAGTATTGGAGCTATAATTATAGGTTCAGTTCAGTTTTAGATCTTCAGTAGCATATTTTGACGAGTCGATATACTTTTGAACTACCCTATAGGTATGTATTTTTCTCGGAAGCTTGACAATATATAATATGTTCCACATATTACATAATCTAACCTCTATAATGTTTTTGAATTGGATTTCTTTTAATTAATCTACATAGTCTTACAACTCGTGATTAACAAGTTTAGGTATATATATAACATATATAAAATACTCCTTTAGTCGAAATCGCCCTTTACAGCAATTGAACGAGTATTATGGAGTCAGTAACACCCTATTGCAACACTTGTTCCTTCTTTTTTGTCTGTTTAGCAGCTAAAGCTGTAATTTATTTTAATGCTAGTATTTATCAAGAAGTCATAAATACGTGGCCAAGTATTTGCCTGCCAGGCAAACACAACTATATGTACATGCTCTATATATAAATATATATGAATATATGTGTGTATTTGGTTTTTACATAAATTGCAAATTAAACATTTAAAGTGCCATGAAATTAGCGCTGCGAAAAACACATGGAAGCAGTTAGTCAAGCGCTGCTCCATTAAAAATACATAAAAACCCAAATTGCGTTGCACGAAAAGCAAATTAATCTGAATACCCCAAAAAAACTAATAACTATAAGGGCAGCCAATGATATGGTGCATAATAGACTAGCAAAATACCCTATCTAATTTGACCGGAATACATAAAATTTTTTAAATTCAAATTTAAACGAAAAGAAACTCTTTTTATTGTAATGATTAAACTATGTAATAAACCTGAAAAGTTTGAGCTAGATGCGTTCTATTTGACCAACATTCAGAAGAATATATCCAACTATATTCTTGACTAATTGTATGTATGCTTCTGATTTATATAATATTATAAATATATAGATTTTATAACTTGCAAACTTTTATATACTATGCTCAATACAATTTAATTATTTTTAATTTTAGTTGTAACAAATGTAAAGGATTCTGTGCTAAGCTAACATTCGTATCGAATATATTGAAGATTATCCAGAGGAAAAACAAAAAACAAAACTGTAAGTAAGAAAAAACTGTTTTGGTATATAACATGAATAGCTCTAGAAAATCTAAAACATTATGCAAATCTTACAAAAATTTCAAGTAATACAAGTTTTTGACGTCTTCATTTTATGCTGAAAAGCAGCTCTTTTTCGCGACACGAATGACATGATTTTTTATGATTCTAAAAGGGCTTTTCTGTAGTTTTCGTTGTGAAAGCCTTCGCTCATCTGACAATTGTAAATAATAAAAAAATATATATAAATAACTATCAAGCACTCTTTCTCCCTCCCTTATCTGAGAGCTCTTCAAAACTCTATTTTGCATCGCTATTATAGTTCCCATATCTCTCACACAACTCTGCTTCTGAAACAGCTCTGCCCAACGGCATTAACTATAATGCGAAAATAAGGCCCTCAGCTAACAGCTAAAAGCTTGGCCTTTTCGCATTACAGCGTAATATACCCCATTGATGTTGTTATATTAAGTATGGGTATTAAAGCTAATATTTATCTAACAAAATTAATATGGTTGTGTAAGCTAATAAAGACAGCGACACACACAGATAGATAGAGAGAGGAAGATAATGCTAGAACGAGATAGAGATATATAGGAGAGCATACAATATATTGGAATTGGAATTGAAATTCGGGGGGTTGAGCGCCTGTGGGGTCTTTTTAGGTTTTTGGGCCCCCCACAAATTGTTTGCCTAACCGACAAATGTAGCACAAAATTTTTGTTACGCACAAATCGAGGGGACGGACGATAAGCCAAATAAATAACGCAGCCAAATGCCTCTGGCTGCCAATGCAACAAAAATGCAACTGTGTGTGTGCATGTGCATGTGTGTGTGAGACCAACGTTTAGCAGCGCATTGTACAATAAATCTATTTGCGTGCGAGCTAATCGAAAACACCTGAACTGAAGGCAGAACAAGAGGCAGCAGGAGGAGCTGCCGGGCAGCAGCAGGCAGCAGCTTTCTGGCCTGGTCCAAACAAATTGCCATAGACAACAACATATTAATCCAAATTAGCATCAAAGTGATTTAATTGCTTGGAATTTTGGCATTGGCAAACACTTTTCGACTTTTCACCCAGCGGCAGCGGCAGTAGCAACAGCAAGGACATAGCAGGTTGGCCAGGACATGGCCAGGACATGGCCAGGCATGGCCAGCAGTTGGTAGGCAACGTAGTTGGCTTGTAAACATGCCAAGCGTAGGCCTTGCATTTTGTCACCATTTGCCCATCGATCAGGCTAAACAACAAGGCAGACATACACACTAGAAAGAGAGAGGGTGCAAGAGATAGCGATAGAGGTCCTTGGCTGCTTTAAAGTTAAGTTTAAAACACTTTGGCCATAAATTTTGGCAAACGCTTAAAGCCCCCAACAATTTCTAGGCACGATTTATGTAGCTTTTAGTAATATGAGCATATATATTACGTGCCACGTAAAGTCCTGCCGTGACACACACACACACACACACACACAGAGGC
Organism: Drosophila mayaguana; assembly: GCA_037075325.1. Classification (NCBI taxonomy): domain Eukaryota; kingdom Metazoa; phylum Arthropoda; class Insecta; order Diptera; family Drosophilidae; genus Drosophila; species Drosophila mayaguana. Next base: position 1,888,684 of record JBAMCG010000016.1, on the reverse strand, counting down.
ACAGTCGGGATAACTCTCAAAACTAATTGAATTGCCTTCGACAGCGAATGGAAATTAATAGGCGCACATCAAAAAAACAGAGAAGGAGAAAAAAAAAGGAGAACGCCCACAGCTGTAGCACAGCCCATAACTGATGCGAAATTAAAGGCTCAGCTAAAATACACACACACACTCACACACATACAGAGTCAGTCCAAAGTCCGTCTCCAAAGTGTAGCCAACTGTGCGGCTCATGGGGCAATATTTATTGAGTACGTGATCTTTGACAAATCCCTTTTCATTTCTTGACTTTTTCTCTTTTTTTTGTCGTGCCTCATGTGAAACATTTTGAATTTTTTATTGCTGCCACGTTGGTCAGCCGGGCCACGCCCACTTTAGCCCACTGCTCATGGCTCGTTTGGCATGCAAAAGGCGGCCAGCAAAAGTGCCTTATTAAAATTTTGTCAACTTGCGACTTCTGCTACTGTTTCTGCTTCAGTTTCAGCTTCAGCTTCTTCTTCTTCGACTTGGACTTCCTACTTTAGACATTTTCTTAGGTTTTCTGCTTTTATTACTTTTTCACACTTTAGCGTCCCCTGACATTGTGGCTTATACATTTATAAAATGTCACAAATGCTTCAAGTTTACCCAGCAGCAGCAGCAGCAGCTAGACTAGCAGCGGCCAACTGTTATATACTCGCACATGCAACTGTTATATGCATTAGCATCGAGTACTTTTCTAAAATATGTCAAATGTGTGTCGAAATGCATTTTTAGTTTTAACCTGAGATAAAGGTAGATAAATGGTTAGCTAAGAGTTACTTTGGCAATAAAAGTAATGCACGTCAATTGTAATGTCTAGAGAGATTTATAACAGTTTATCAGTAATGCACATGGAGATGTATAGCGTTTAAAGATTTATAACAGTTTATCAGTAATACTGCTAGAGATTTATTAAGTTCAATACTAAGACAATTTAAATTGGTACGTAAATCAAGATTAATTCAAGATAATTTGGACTTGAGAAAAGAATTCATAGACTCTACAAAATCCATTTGCAGCTATGATTCAGGCTTTATGTTAACGATATAACTGAAAGATTAAATATACTACTAACTACTAATAACAATACTAATATATACCTCATAGATATATACCAGTAGACGTCTATATATTTACATAAAGAATTCTATTAAAAAAGCTTAAGTGGAATTATCAGCTCTCGGTTATAGCATTAAATGTGTACTGTCAAGGTGGAGTAAGGTAGCCTCTGTCAATGGGGTCAAGCAGTGGCAGAATAAGGCAGGACAGATAAAGGCAGAGATGGAGAAAGAGCGAGAGAGAGAGGCAGAGTGCGGGCATAGACAGAGTTGGAGTAGAGTTGAAGACTCTAGCTGCTACTCAGAACAATAGCATGCCAAAGACAATAAAATTGACTGTCACAACAAATATATGTATATAGCAACAACTAAACACGCACACACACACACGTAGCAGACAAACACACACACACACACATATGCAACACACTTGTTGGTTTTTCATTGACGCACTTTGGTTGCAGTTTTTTTTAGCGTGCCCAAGTGACAAAACGACGACTGCGATTGCAAGGGGCTGGGTGGGGCACAGTTATGGAGTGTTTAAGTGGAGTTGAGTGGGTGTAGAACAGAGGCAGAGACAGCAGAGAGTTAGGAATGAGTGGGAGATAGAGACGCTGAGGGGGCGCTGAAAAGTATGCTACAAAACGCGCATAATGAAGCTGCTCATAAACGAGAAAGGACTTTGTTATGGGCCGATTGCTGCTGGTGCTGCTGCTGCTGCTGTTGATGTTGTTGCTGCTACTGTTGCATGAAATGTTAACTCGCACCTACACACACACACATTAAGCTCTATTGTCATTGTTTGTTGCATATAAAAAACACTTAAAATGCCGTTAAGTTAAAATAATAAAGTTAAGCTGCCGTCGGGCCCAACAAAATCTAATGTGGCGATGGCTGCAAGGCGCAGCTAAGCAGGTGAACAAGCGAGCGGGTGGGCGGGTGTGCAGGTGAGTGGGTGCACGAATGAATGGGTGGGTGTTTGTGGCACGCAGAGAAAAAGCCGTTGCACAATTGCTGACATATTTCAATGTGCAACAACAAAAGACAGGGAAGACCCAACCAGAGCCACAAAAAACTAAACCGAACCCGAAACGTAAAACAAACGACAAGCGTAATGTGGACAACAACAAAAACATAGATATGGGAAAAGTATTCTGTTTGAGACCAGCAGATACCCTGGAACAGTTTACCTTTTTACATAGGTACAAAAATAATTTATATATATATATATTTTATTTATTATTTTTTATTTATTTTAATTTGATTATCGATATTACTTTTTTAATATTTATATTTTTATTAGTATTATTTATTTTATTATTATTATTCATTTTATTATTATAATTTTTTATTTATTTTAATTTGATTATTGAATTATTTTTTTCAATTTTTATATTTTTATTAGTACTATTTATTTTATTATTATTTTTATTTCATTGTATTTTGTATTTTGTTGTATTATACTTTACGATTTCAAGCCTCTGCACAAAGCTGAAATACCCTGCTCTGATAAGAAAATTTCAATGGGCTTAAGGACATAAAAACGCAAATGTTGGGCATATTTTGCATTGTTAGCGGCATAAAATCGCACACACTCACGCACCAACACACACACACACACCAGCCCACCTGGAACAGCAGAAAACACCTGAGCCTCTGGTGTCTTTTGTTTTCAATTGTTTTGTAGTTTAGATTGAGGCGCTCGCAACTCGTTAAAGTCTATGCCCAGGCAAAGTGTGCATACATATGTGCGTGTATGTGTGCGTGTGTGTGAATGTGTATTTGTTTTGTATTAGTATTGGTGCATGTCCTTTTGTGTCAACAATAAACGCGAACCGTCGTACGCGTTTTGTGGAATGGCGTGCGAATTATTGCACCAGGAAGATATGAAATAAAATTTAATGAAATGTTTCTAAAATGAAAATGAGTTGCAAGAGACGACAATAAAAAGGGGTCGATGAGAAAGAAGAAGAAGAGGACGAAGAAGAACACGAATGGAGACACTTAATGTCGCCAAGTGAAAACTTTAAAGATTTAACAAAAATAAACACAGAGACACACATCGAGACACAACATTAAACAGCTAGAAAATGGCTAAGGCTAAATTAGACATTGAAACATGCTTGAAAATTGTCATACAAACTCGGCTTGATCGCGCCACGCCCAGCGCGCCCCCACTTGCATGCATACTTACTAACACTGAGCGGCAATAGAGCGCTCTGCAAATGGCTAAAGATCTGCCGATGATGATGATGATGATGGCCCAGGCCATTGAAGTAGAGGTGGTTCTGATGCAGCGACAGCTGCTGGTGGTGGTGGTGGTGATGGTGGTGGTGGTGCATAGCGGGCGTCAAGCTCATGTGTTGCTGCTGCTGCTGCTGTAGATGCTGCTGATGTGGCAGCAATTGCTGTTGATGTTGCTGATGTTGCTGCTGCTGGTGTTGCAGCATCAGATGTTGCTGTTGCTGTTGCTGCTGTTGTTGTTGATGTTGATGTTGATGTTGCTGAAACTGCTGCTGTTGCTGTTGTTGCTGCTGCTGCTGCTGCATGTGTTGTTGTTGCCCATAATTCACACTTGCTGCCGTCGGCTGCGCTGATGCAGGCAGCGCTACTGCAACAGCAGCTGTTGCTGCTGCCGCTGCTGTTGTTGCTGCGGCTACCGTTGCTGTTGCTGCATTTGCCGCTGCCGCTGCTGCTGCTGCGGTTGCCGTGGCCGTTGCCGTGGCTAAAATGTGATGATGCGTTGTTGATGAGCGTTGTAGATGCTGACTTTGTACTGTATTCAAGCTATGTATGGAGGCGTGCACCGCCGATTGATAGATAATACCGTTATTCGACATCGCCGTCAGCGATTGATGGTGCGCGTGGGCGTAGGCCATGGTGGAGCTCGGCTGCACGGCAGCAGCAGCCGCTGTGGGCGTGACTGGCGCCAATGGCAGAGCACGATAACCGGCCATAAATAACGAATATCTGACTCTATATATGTATCTAAATATATATAGATATTCTTCACTTGATTTAGGTTTTTAAAGTTTTTCTCTTTTCACTTCACTTGGTTTGGCATCTGTGCGCCTTGCAATCTAATTGTTAACTAATGGATGCGCCTCGCCGCTTTAAATTGTTTCCTGCAAATTCAAATCTTAACGAATTTGAATATATGTACATATATATTTATATATATTTTCTCAGCAATATATTTTTTGTTGAGATTTTGGGCTTAGTTCTCGAGTTGAGATAATGTCACTGATAAGCAACATATCCCCCTATCGCCTTATCTTGACACACGCGACTCAGCACGGTACAACAAAATTCATTTCATTTTGAAATTTAATTTTCTTTGCACAACAGCAACTGTTGCCGGCATGTAGCAAGATACAATAAATATATATATATATATATAAATACCTGTATATATACATATACATATGTGCATGTGGAGAATAGTTCACATAATTTCCACATTTATGATCTGGAAGTTTTCTTCGCTTATCACTCTATAAATATTTACCTTACATGATAGTTAGATAAAATTTTTTAAACGGCCTTGAACTGAAGTTCAATTCTCATTTTGTTGTCCAATTTTTCAGCAACTATGACTACGTAAATCTAGACATCTCATATCTAGTTGCTCTATCATGTAAAGCTGTCAACTGAAAGCATGTGATTAAAGTAATTCGAGATAAGGTGAAATACAGCTTTATATCTATGGATAGAAATATATATCTATATATGTATCTTTGACTGTTAGTTAGACTTATTTAGCTTACAAATCGTCTGTCGATCTGAATGATCGCTATTTAAATTGAAGATATTTCATAATAAGTGCACTATATATTCAATGGATTCAATGGATATAAATGAAGAATAATTATATCTTTACTTATATCTCATATCTAATGTTAGTTTCTAAATAAATAAACTTATACAACTACCAGGAAATGATATCCTAGAAACGATATCGATGAATTCTATTCAAACTACTTTGCAGTTTTATCGCTTTAAAATTCTTATAAATTTCGATATTTTTTTAGTTAGACCGATTGTTATGCAGTCGGTTACAGCCAAGAATATTGTATATTCTTTGCTTTTTTTTCTCTCACTTTGCTTTTTTCTTAGTTTTTAACAATCTCTTTTCACACTTTTCCTTTGTCCCTACAACCGTACATAAAAATGCGTATTACAATATTTAAATAATTCAAAACTGTTCATAGGATACTTAATTTAAAACTGTTCTGCTTTTCTATTTTGACAAAAAGCTTTAAAAATTCTAAAGAAAAACTTTTATAAATATTAAATGCATATTTTATACATATATATATAAATAAATCAAATTGTTTTGCACATACATTGAGCACTTAACACCAACAATTGGCAATGATCTGTTTAAGCTCAAATCACAAATTATTTTTTTAGTTTTGTTTAATAAGTTTTCGCCTAAATTTATCATAAAGTTCCTCTTTAAGCTTTTAAAATTATAATCAAAGTTTTCACTGCCGCAAAATATATAAGAATTTCATTAAAGTCTTATCAGTTCTCATAACACATATTCTAACCAAAATATAACTTATCTATTCGTATTTTAAATAACAATTTTTTGATTAGGCAGTTGAAGAACAAATATATATATATACTAACAGTTAGATATTTCCATTTTTGGTAAAAACATCTTCAAATACTTGAGTAAATTAAATAACCAGTTAAAAACAAATATATAGAATTAGACACATAAACAGTTAGAAACACACATAGATTAGCATAATTGGCACTTACGAAAACTTATTTTTATATATAGATATATTTTAGAAAACATCGATAACAACATCAATATATATATAACATCAATATATGTAATTTAATAACGACATCAATTGAAGAATCACATTTAATTACATCCAAATTGGAAAAAAGGTAGGGGAAAGTAAATTGTGGTATTCAAAAAATAAGCAGAAAACACCAATTACAGTGGGCAACATTGAAACAACAACGTAAATAAATAAACGAGAGGTGGAAATTACAGGTTAACACACACATACGCACACACATTGACACATATGCAGAGAGTTAAACAAATTACATAAACAAACGTGGGAACCTGAACGGCTGAATGGAGCCAAGGATCAGCATCAGCAGCTGTTGGTTTGCTGGCTATTGATATTGACAATAATAAATATTGGCATATTGTGGTGCTGCTGGTGCGAGCACACGGCACACGGCACACGGCACGCGGCACGCTACAAAACGTAAGACGTAACGTAACGACGGCGACAACTACGTTGCGTTTATCGTTTCACGACAATCGTTGTGCGACAAGACACGAGCCACGTCCGATACGTTTGCCCAAGGTCTGCAAACTGAATGCCAGCTGCGACAGTTGGCAGCGGCAGCAGCAGCGTCCGTGAAGCCTCAGCCTCGGCACGAGAACAGCTTCGGCTCGACACGAAGCTAACAGCGTTCGGCAGCTGTTGTGCATTCAGCTAGGATTCGTCGGTTTGGCTGCCAACGGCAGTCAAGGCGAGCGAGCGAGATGCACGTAGCTGAATGTAGTGGTGTGTGAGAGAGAGTGTGAGGGCGTCTGAGTGAGCGAGAGTGTGAGTTTGCTTATAGGTGTGTGTGTGTGTGTGTTCGTGCGTGTGTGGGTAAGCACAGTGGTGCTCAAGCTGAGTATTAGGCAGGCAACGCTTCGTATACGTTAGGCTTAGCTGTGCCAACAATTAGCCTAATTCCGAGTTAACTCTGTGTGGGTTGGTCGGACAGCACCTACACATACACACACACATACACACACACACACACACATACACATGCAGATACACCCACACTCACACCCACACACTCAGTTGAGCTGTTACATTTCTATTGCACAACAATAACTGTGACAGCAGTTAGGGGTTGTTTCCGGCTGCGTTAGAGGAACCCAGCACCTAGCCAGGATCCTGCGCACTGCCTAAACGAGTGGCGCCTACCCCAAACAAAAAAGCAAAGCGAACAAAGAAAACAACAAGGATATATAAAAACAAATGCAATTCTATATGCTGTATGCTATATGCTGCACGTGGCCGGCATGCAGCCAGCCAGCGTGGCAGTTGGGGCCGAAGAGGGAGGATCCTGTTTTTAGGCGTCATCCGGCAGCGACAGCCAAAAGGCCTCCATTCAAAACTTTTGTTTGGCCAAGTGGAATTTTTAATCAAATGTTGTGCCGAGAGAGACGCCAACGCGCAAATATGTGGCACGCACATATTACACATACGCCAGGTGCCAGCTGCAGGCACCAAAAAGCGCTTAGCACACATTTTAATTAATATTATAATAATTATTATTATCGAATATAGTATACATATTTTGATTGATTTATTAAGCAAAATATGTCAAGGGGTTAAGGATAGATAAATTAACAGTAGCGTTGCAGGCTACGCAAGAATACGATGACAAATATATATACAAAATTGAATGACCCATAATATTTTAATTGTGACTAATACAGTTAGTTCGTATTGGCCCAATGTTATCAAGCCCTGTGTCAATCGGTAAGGCTTTGGATGAAGCAGAGACAAAGTTCCAAATCAGGACTGTTTTCGCAAAGCCATACTTCAGTTATTTCCTTAAATATATCGGAAAAACATGTCGGAAATCCAAAAAATGGTTGAAATATGACCAAAATGGCATATTAATTTCGCTATTAGGGGTCTATAAGCATGAAATCTGGGGCATAGAATGTCATCAATCTATAGATTAAGTCCTAGTAATCAAAAGGATAAAAGTCCTTCAAACAGCTGAAATATCAGTAGATCTTTGTATACGAAAAAACGGCTTATAGCATAGATACTGATTGGGGTCAACAGGAATAAGGGATATCACGTCTTCGGAATTACCGGGAATTTTGTGTGCTTTGAGCCTTTGCCCGGGTTGCCGAGACCAGTTTTAAAAGAAAATATGACAAGTACTGTATTTTTAGACAAGCCTGATATCCACAAACCTAACGTAGTATTTCTCTTCGCCGTGAACCCGCTCTGACCTCTTTTTTTCCTTACTATTTATTTTAATTGCTCTTATTATATTTAAATATTTTTATATCTTTTTTTAATATCTAAAATTTTTTATATCTTTTCAGAGTGAAACTATTCTTCAGACTGCCCCGACTGCGAGGTGCAGCTGACCAGATCGGACGTAACACAAACCAGAAACAACATTTGAAAATGGAAACCAAATTGTATTTCTATATCTGTGTGTGTTATCATTTTAGATAGAAGATAGAAAATAAATATTTATAATAAAATAGTTAAAGCATAAAAAATTTATTTTATTCGCAAACTGACCTAATAATATGCCAGGCGAACAGACAGTAAACAGAAGAAATTAGCTAAATTAAAATTTAGCAACCATTTGCAGCCGTGTTTCCCAACGAAATTTGGCTTGAAATTTTCGGCTAAAGTAACAGGCGAACAGAAAACACAGAAAGTAAATAAAATATTTGAACATACAAATTTTGTTGCATACCCAAAAGGCGCATAATTTTACTGGGCATATTAAGAATATATTTATTATGCGCTTATTACAAGGAATGCCTGAAATCCTTGAATAACAGTCGATAGTCCTGAGCCATTCGAGTTCAGAAAGTCGTATATTTTAATGATCCGTAAGGATGCAAACGAGGTATAATTAGATGAAAAACAATTTTTACTAGCGGAAAAGTGTCTGTAACTCAAGCATAGCCTTGCGCAGGATCAAAGGATATATAACTTTGGCATCGTGGGTTAAAGTCACATCGATCTCTATCTAAAAACTACGGCCTTATCTAAGAATCCTGGACTTGTCACATTTCGCTTTCAGTTTGACCTCGACAGCTAAGAAAATGGCCCAAAAGACAGAAAATGCCTAATATCTCCGAAACTACTGGAACGATTTCGATATCCTTTGGCATGTTGTTAGTGCTATTGACCCCAATCAGTTTGACATCATGCTGGCCAGGATACGCAAGGATAGTATTGAGTTATAATCTCTTTTCTTGTATGGAAATGCTATCTATATCTCAGCTGTTCGAAGGACCTTTATCCTTTCGATTGCTAATTCTTAAACTAGAGGTCAATGACATTCCACTTTCCAAATTGCATCCTTGTAGTCCTTCAAATGGCCAAGTTAATGTGCCTTTTTGGCATTTTTGGCCATTTTTCGACCATATCCCTTGCAAAATTTGAGATGAAATTTTTTGTGGATTTTCGAAAATCCTTAAATGCCAATCGATAGTCCTGTTCTTCACGAGCTTAAAAATATGTGTCCTTTCAATATACTTAAGGATATGAATGCGTTCTGGCTATGTGAAGAAGTCCTTATTCAGAAAATTAGCTCTAACTCAGCCGTATCCTTACCGATTTTCACAGGATGTGGTGCGTTAGGTTTAGAAAAATATCTTTCGTCAATCCGCAATAAAAAAGGATTTTCTAGAGATTCAATAAATGATGAATGCGTAGCTTATGAGATAGAAATCCGTAGGATATTCTAGTTTTCTCTGTATATAATTGTATATAATTATATACAGAGAAAACTAGAATATCCTACGGATTTCTATCTCATTGTATATAATTATATACAGAGAAAACTAGAATATCCTACGGATTTCTATCTCATAAGCTACGCATTCATCATCCTTTTTCTTCATCTCTCTGCTCTCTTTATCTCTAAATGTACGAGAGCAAATACAAATCAGAGAATTCATTAATTTGTTTGCTTCATGCAACACTTTGTGTGCGAATGTCTATTTGCGTCCAATTGCTTTGTGGGACCCATTTGACAGGGCGTACAGGTGCGGCAGGTGTGATAGAGCAAATCAGGGCACTGCAAATATGATCACACCGAAAGCGTGCAACAAAAGGTTAACGAAAAATTGCCAACTTGCGACACAATTATCAAAGAGAAAGAAAACAAAAATGAAGAACAAACAAGTGAAATAGAAATGAGAAGGCGAGCTGTGCATGGGTGGGCGTGGCAGTGAGGCAATTAGCCAAAGGGATTAACTAATTAGACGCCCACACAGCAAATCGCACTTACTCCCCCCCCCCCCTCCCCTTCCCTCTCCCTCACTCACACACACACTGTTTGTGTCTGTGTGTGTGTGAAGTGGTGCCAGGCGCCGACCCATCATAATTTTTTTTGCTTAAAAAAAATATATGGGAAAAAAGTTTTTCTGTTTGTGATTTTTTTTCTGTACGCTCAGTTCTTTTAGCTGTTTTTCAACACTGGCTCAAGTTTCATAACAACGGAAATGCAAAAGTTTTCTCGCTTTTGTTTTCCATTTTTTTGCTGTGCAAAAGTTTGCCTTTATTTCTCTTGGCAATTATGTGCTCGAAGGAAGAGCAACAAAAATGATAATGAAGCGAGCCAAAAGGATTTTTCAAGAAAAAAAACCAGAAAGTGAAAAAATCAAAACGAATGGCCAAAATGAAAACAAACTGCAAAAAAAAGAAACACATAGAACTTTGCTCACATGACGCGCGCATGCATGCGAAATAAAAAATAAAAAAAGTATCTCATAGATACTTTTGGGCGAGCGACTTACAGTGAGGGGGAGGGGCTCACACCTGAGCCGCCTGTTTGTTGGTAATTTGTTTAATTTGCTTACCTTCAAAAACGAAAAAAAAGAATTGTGTGGCAAAGGAAGTTGAAAAAATAGTGCAAAAAAATGTAGCAACTGCAGTGACGGACTAAACAATACCCTGTAGGATGTAATTACAAACGGAAATATGATATTGCTTAATTTGCGATTTCCAATTGCATTCTAAATGGCATTTTTGGATATTTTATGTGCTCCTTTGAGTCCCTTTGATAGGGATTAGTTCGAAGATCACAAAATAGATATTTTCGATGAATAGATAACTAAAGAAAATCATATGAAACTAACTTTAAGGAGAGCAAATTAGTCTCTTATTCTATCCACATTTTTTGCTGTTGCTGAGATAATAAATATGATCAAATATTGTGTGGATCAGGCTTTAGTAGATAGTCTACTTTTACTTATTATCTATTTACTTTATATGGTATTACATATAACTCTCTAAAGTAAAATTTTTCCTCAAGTCAATATACCCCTCATTTCAAGACCCTAGCAGCACCAAAAGAAATAGAAATACCAGAATCAAATAAATTTTCGGCTCTTTTTTTTTTTTTTGAAGGTTGGGCGCCTTGTAGCTAATGGCTTTACTCCATATGATAAAGCCAAAAACAACAAGAACAACAATGGACATAACAAATACAATATGGCCTCAAACTAAACTAAAACTAAATTAAAATTATTTAAAATTTTAGCCAAAGTTTTATCAATAAAATGCAATGCAAAAGGTCTGAGGCGGCGGTGTTGCACTCTGTTAGCTGCAAATCAGATAAGTATCTCACGGATGTCTGCATTTAGCACACAATACAGATACACACACACACACACACACACGTGTGTGGGCATAGAAAGTAATGCACACTGTTACAAATTTAGGGTAATCGCAATGCAAAGAAGTCGAATGAAAGCATTCTAAGCAAAAAACTGAGTGAAAATTCAATTTAATTTAAGCAAATTTATTACGATGAATATTTTTGTGAATTATAGAAAATTCTTGGGGCACCATTGTTTTGTAAGAAAGAGTCTAATGGGTAAAAGGAGGAGAAATTTTGTATTTCAAATGTACTTTCCTATGTACAAACCGTACCACCTTCTCATTTGGTCTTAACTTTACACAACAATAGTTGGAGATTAGAAATTTACAGTTTAGACTGAGTCAAGTGAGCAATACCAAAGTATGTAAGTGAGTATGAGTATCGCTTAAAAGAGACTGAACCAATTCTGGGTGCAGCTAGTTAGTTTATCTAACTAATTATTTAATATAAATTTCCACAACAATTTTTCTCGCAGTGCATGAGCGATGAGTAAGTTGTGCCCGACTGTCTGTCTGCCCGCCTAGCTGCCTGTCTCTCGGCAGAAGACCAATTGAAACATCAGCAATACTCGAGTTTGCAATATGCCGCGACAGCTCGACACTTTTAGCCACTTGACGCCCACACACCCAGAGAGAGAGAGAGAGAGAGAGAGAGACAGAGCAATCGTCTTGGCCATAACTTAAATCTGGCTTAAAAATCACTTAACAGCTCTTTGCAAGTGTTTCGGCTTGTCAGCACATAAAAAAATATGGCCAAAAAACAAAGGGCGCTTCACACTGCCCCGCTGTCTCTCTCGTTCTCTGTCTTCCTCTCTGTATCGAATAATCAACACCTCCACACACACACACACACACACACACACACACACACACACACACACACACACACACACACATACATACACAGAGAGAGAACGAGACTGACAAACGGTCTGATAGACCAAATAACTCTTCCTACAATTGTCGCAAATTCCATGCAACAACAACAACAACGCATAGCAAAGCATTTTGTGTTTAGCTCAGCAATAATTCAGCTGCTGCTGCTGCTGCTGCTGCTGCTGCTGCTCCTGCTGCCCTGAGGCATTCCACATAAACGTGCAACTTATTTTGAACGCCAGCTGCCACTTGGCTAATCGACGGCGACAATCTTCAATCTACAATCTCCATACAAGTCCCAAAGATGAAAACGTAGAAAACTACTTCAGTAAGCTGCTAAACTCTCAAATGTGCTTCAAGTGGCTGACGACTTATTTGCATTAAAGTTCAATAATCTATGCTCAAAAAGATGATTTTAGCTCTTAATTGAGAATCAAGTGAGCATAGAGCACCAAGATTCTCTTGAGATATTGTAGAAAAAAGGAACGATAGTGAATACTATAGACAAGTAAGACTTATAAACATAAAAAATTGACCATGACGAAAAAAGAATTTGAACTTATCAAGCATTTCTAGGCTCAACAGCTCCAATTCCAAACATGGAAAGCAACTCAAAGGCACACTCAATCACCATGGAGGACATGCAGTAAATATCTCAAAGAAAGCAACGCAGAATCTCAAGAGAGACGAGACAGACGAGACAGGAGCTGATAGAGGAGCTGATAGCCTATAGAGCTAACTTAAACAGCTATTGGAAAAGAATTTTGTTAACTGAACACAAATAATGAGTTTGAAGGAAGATTACGAAAAGCAAGAGCTAGCTCTTGAGGTCTATAAAATATTATACTAAACATTTTCTTTAATTACCTATAAACACAACTTTAATTCAGATCTCAAATGGGTTTTTACTAAGATTTCGCTTCAGCTTCAACATCGACGCCCACATTTTGGACTTTGCTTCGAGCTCTCTCAAATGAGCTGAAGAGCACTTAGTAAAGTTTTAGTTTAAGAAGATTCAATTGGTTCAATCGAATCAAATATTATGCTCGAGAGTCAGTCTTAAGCACTTAACGCTCAAATGAGCTAATTTGGCAATCGTTACAGGTTACACAACGAGCAGCGAACAACGAGCGACTCACTCGCTAATGAACACTGTGAACTGAGAAGAAGAAGATGGAGAAGGAGCAGCGGAATACATTTGGTTGGCTTGCAACAAGCAACGCGAAGGCGCCCCAAAGGACCAGAAGCAGCCAATTGAGCCACGTTTTCAGTTTGCCCTCCAGAGAGGCCATCAAGAAAGGCTAAAGAGTCGAAGTGTGTGAAGAGAGGAAATGTGGTATGAAAGTACAGATACCCTGTAGAAAAGAGAGAGACAGAGAGGGCTATGTATAATATATTAACCATGAATTGGTAGAGCCATATAAAAATCGAAGCAGTAGAGTGAATCGAAGAGTTTAAATTCGATATGAAAAATCGCTTATGATCTATGAATCAGTTTCCCAGAACATAGAGCATAGATCGCTGACAAATATTAAGAAAGTCCTACCCTCCAATTGATACTTATGCATGCCATCTCCATTATAATGTATTTGAACACCCTCCCATATATAAACATTAGATGTATGCATAGCAATAGACCCCATGCACGCTTGCCTGCTTACAGGGTATCTAACAAATGCTTGGCTAGTGTGAAAATCAATGAGCCACCAACCGCGTGCACAGCTGGACTACAACTAGAGACAAGAAAAAGCAGAGCAAGAGTGAGGGAGAGAGAGGAGGCCGCAGAGTCGGGTTGGGGGGGGTCAGACAAGCGAGCGAGCGAGCAGCCGCCGGAGGCCAAGTTTATTCGCATTTAATTGAATAATTGTTAGGCTAGCCACGTACGCTCAGTCCGAAAGGATATGTAGCCAAGGATATCTGCGGCTTTAAAGCGCGACGCCTCAGAATAGGCAACGGCAAAGCAAAATACTTTTTCGACAGTTGTCAATTTTTAAGGGCGAAAACAAAAGCAGCGCTCAGAGGCAGACAAGCCGTGCACCTGTACAGGCAGCTGTCGATTTATGTGGCGCAGTGATAGCAATGCTCACAGCTCTACTCCCTACTCTCCTCTCTCCCTCTCTCTTTGTTAGCTCTTGTGCTGGTCAGACTTACCGTTCCCCAGTGGCACATTCGTTTGCGGCTGCTGCTGCTCCATGGACAGTTTATTTGTTGTGGCAACAGTCGCTGCTGCTGCTGCTGCTGTTGTCGCTGCTGCTGCTGCTGCTGTTGTTGTCGCCGTTGCTGCCTGCTTGTTGACGCTCTTGCTCAGTCTCAATATAGTCGTGCCCCCCGCCGCTGCCGCTGCCGCCACCGCTGGCGCCTTCAGCTTCTGCAACGTAGCAGCCACCGCTTTGGGCGCCTTCGAGCTGCGCGAAACGCTCAGCAGATGCGTCTGCTGCGTCACATTGTTGCTGCTGGCATTGTTGCTCTTGTTGCTGCTGCTGCTGCTGCTGCTGCTGTTGTTGCTGCTGCTCAACTGCAGCGGCGGCGTGTTGTTGGCGGCAGACGTCGAGTTGCGTATGACTAGTATAGACTGCGATTTCTCCAGACGCTTCAGCGTTTGCAGCACAAACGGCGATTTGCTGTCGCAATTGCTCTCAGAGCTGAGGCTGCGAGAGGCCTGAAAGAGCAAGCGGAAAAGAGTGAGAAAGGAGATAAATCGAAATCAGGAGTGCGCAGAGTGATGATAATGACAATGCCAATAATGATGACAAGCATTATCATGACGACAATGACATACGTTGAAGAATGAACCATGAACAATGAACAGAGAACTTTGTAGAATGAATCCCAATAATAAGGATCAAGAATGATATGATGATATTTATAATGAGAATAATAATGCCAAGGACAATGATAATGCTAACGATAATGACACTTACATGCTTCAGCATGAAGGGACGCTCGATCAGCTTTGTGGCATTGTTGCTGCTGTTGCTGCTGTTCACCTGGGCCTTGAGCACGCTCTCCAGCTGGCTGGCATTGATGGGCGTCTGCAGCAGGATCGTGTTCGTGTCCTTGCCGCTGCTGGCTACAATTGAGATGCTGCCCGAGCTGCTGTTGCTGCCGTTGCTGCCGTTGCTGCAGCTGTTGACGATGTTGCTGCCGTTGCTGCTGCTGCTATTGCTGCTGCTGCTACTGTTGTTGCTGTTGCTCTGGACAATCGTCTTGCGTGCCACAGTTGTCGTTGTGGGCAGCTGATTGAGCGTTAGGGCTGTCGCCTTATCCTGCTGCTGCTCGCTGAGCAGGCTGAGTATATCCTGCTTGTTCTGTATGATGATCTGCCCATTCTCGTTGCGAGTGCCGCGCAGCAGGATGATGTTGCTGCTGCCGCTGTTGTTGGTATTGTTGCTGCTGCTGCTGCTGCTGCTGCTGCCGCGCTGCTGTTGCATGGCCTCGATCTTAAGTTTGGCAGCGCGTAAGCTAGTTGTTGTCGTTGTTGGCGTTGCTGCTGTTGCGACCTCATTGCTGTGGCTCAGCTTGCCGCTGCTCTGCGATTTGACCAGGCTAACACGGCTCAGGCCATTCTTTGTTTGGTCTGAGAATAACAAGTAAATAAAGCACATTATTATCGAGAGTCAAGTTGTGCTAACTTTGCGCATAACTCAAAACGCCCCAGTCCAGGCAGCGACAGGCGGTTTTGTATGCAGATCTGAAAGATTGCCAAGCTAAACAGCCGGCAGATTTATGACTGCGAGGGTTGATTTCACAAATTGTAAAGTCAAGAAAAGCAGAGAGAGAGAGAGAGAGAGAGAGAGAGAGAGAGAGAGAGAGAGAGAGAGAGAGAGAGATCTATGGGCGTCTTATGCAAAAAGCGACCGAAGGGACCATTTGAAATCCTGACAGGTCGCATTCAAGTAGCTTGCGAATGATTTATTTAATGTCTCAAAGTCATCGTCAAACCAAAAGAGGATTGTATTTAATTGGCGTAAAAAGCTCCATCTATATACTCAATGATCCATGTCCACTAGCAAAGCTTTACTGTACGTAGCCTCCTAAGGCTTAAGGAATCCAAAGATCGCAGTTTTGGCTAGCTTTCGCATTTCATTCAACAATATCACATACTTAAAGGACTTGTCAGACAAACAACGTTACAGGCAGCCCTCGCATTGGCTGTTATTGTCAGCTCATAACTAGAAACCTGACAGCGTTTGGGGCGCAACAAATTTCGACAAGCGGGGCTGGCCCATTGTGTGTGCACGTCTATTGCGAGCTGATCAGTTGAGCGTTACGTATGCGCGACATAGAGCTTAGACGGCCACAACAATGGATAGAGGCTGACAGTGGAGCGAGGCTTTAAAGGACACACACACAGAGAGAGAGAGGGGTCAGGCTGGTCGCTAAATCAAGCGAAAGACGACATGTTTATGGCTCACACACAGGACTACTTAGCTGGTAAAACGCAATAAAAGTGCAACAAACAAACAGAGCGACGACAGCTGAGCAGGGGCGGGGCTGCACAGGGGTGAAGGGGGGTGCTTTGAAGGGAGGTGCTGGTCGGCAAAGTGTCAGGCTGCATGCGTTGCCAAATATAGACTCCAAGGCTGAAGGCGACACGAAACAAAAGTGAGCGCCGGAAACATTTAAACGTAGCTAAACACTTGTATGCCAAGGAAAGGGGAGGATGACAGCCCCCCTCCCAGAGTCGCCTTGCTTGCCCCAAGCCTCGCTTACCATTGCCTTGCCTGCCAGAGCAAGGCAGCTGCTCTTAGCCACCAGCCCCCCCCCCCCCTGCCCACCTCTTTCAGCTGTTTGTTTTGAAAACGTGCGGGTCATAATTAGCCACTGCCACTGCTGGCCGTCTGTGACCATGTGCAAAGATACCTACATATATGTACAGTGAAGGCTGCCTAGAGTGCACCATAAATAGCGAATTGGCGGAGAAAAAGCACAGGCGAGCAAATAGTAAGCTAACTTTGGTCAAATTAAGTAGTTGAACTCTAAGCGGCCGTTCATTAAGCGGCGTTTCACTGTACTTTTGTGTAGCATCCCAATAAATACGAAGCATTTATTGAATTGCTCACCAAAAGTTTGCCTCTTAAATAATAAGCTGTTCCTTAACAAAGTCTTCACTGTACTGGCACATATATGTGTGTAGCCAAGCAATTGTGTGTGTGTGAAAAGGTCGCCAAGCAAAACAATCAGGCGGCCAGCCAGTCAGCCTGGCAGCCTGGCAGCCAGGCCAACAGAAGGAGTCAGAGCTGAGCAGCGACCATTCATTCGGGCGCACATACTTCATTGTAATGTATGGCAGGACACAGGACCGCCCCAAATGCAGGACCTAGGCCTAACAGCCATAACAGCAACTACAACAACAATAGCGAGAGCTAAGTAACAACAAAAGTCCTGGCACATAAAACACTGCTACGAGAGACGGCAGGATGAGAGAGGTTGGCTCAGCGTAAGGCTTTTGCTGAAGTTTCGCATATTTTTGCGTTCGTTCGCGGCTTTTGATGTGTGAGAGGCGGCGCACAGTGGAGCAAGGTATAAGAAAGAAAAGTTAAAACGAAAGGAGCAATCTATACGTATAAAAAATTAATTTTTAATAATTTAAAAAATTAGAATGCAAAATGTTGTATAAAAATTAATATTTAATCTATAGAGAGCAGTCATCACTAAAAGATAATTTTTATACAATGTATTATTCTTTATGTATGATAATTTAGTACATTTTTTTAATAAAATATTCAACAAATAAATTAAGCTCGAGTTAAAAAATAATAAAGCCATAAAAATGAATTACAAAAAAATAAATTATTCATTGAAAACCCTAAATATATTTACCTCTGAAAAATAATTAAAACGAATATTAATTCAGTCACAGTTACACTTACAACAACAACAAAATATTTTAATGAGTCATTAATATTAATATATAGTGAGGAATTTCAAAAAATTAAACTTGTAATTATTGAAAAAGAAAAATTAAAATATTTATCACTCATTAAGTGGAAAACACATGTTGTACTTTTATTACTTATTCACATCATGTTGAGCTACATGCAACCACTGTGCAGCCAACGCACGTGGCATCAAGCATGGCAGAGGGGGCAGAGGGAGGGAGGGTAGGCTAAACGCACTAGAAGAGGACAAGGAGGCGGACTGGCAGCGCTGCTATGCAAAAACGACAAATTGCAAGTCTATTGAAATTTTATTAGAAACATAAATCAAAAGCCAGAGGGAATGAGTATGATAAATAAGACATGACACTTAATAAATATACAGATACACGATTTTTTACAGGATAACAAACAGACGAACCACGAAAAATAAAAACAAACTGAAAAAAAAGAAGAATTGTGCCAAAGAAACCGCAAAGCAAAATGCCCTTGAGTGAAAACAAAACAAAAAAAACCTAACAACAAAATCTAATTGGAAAACCAATACGGCAACGCTAATCGAAGCAGCGCACTTATCAGAGAGAGATAACAGCGCAGCTCATCGATAATTATGTTATGTACACAGTGCGTAAACATGTGTACGTGTGTATGACTCTATGTGTGTACGTGTGTGGGCAAGAATGGGAACATGAGTGAGAGGGGGCAAGTGTATGGGAGCGTTGTTTTACTTACTTTGCTGCAGATTTAGATTCAGATTCAAATTCAGATTCATATCCAGCAACAACTACGACTGCGGGAGCGGGAAAAGCCAATTGTTTGGGGCTCGTTTTCCATGTGGAACAGCTCGCGAACGATTTTCTTTGCGTTTCGTTTCGTTGCTTTCTGTTGTTGTTGTGGTCGTTGTTGTTGTTTTCCTTTTGGGGCCACACTCTTAAAATAAACACCTGGTGGGCAGCGCAGCAAATGCAGGCGACGGCATCTGCATCGTTGCGCATTAACTTAACTGTTCACTGTTAAATGCCATTTTCTACACACACTATATATATTTATATACATATGCATATATACAATATGCACGCACACACACTGGCACGAACGTAAACCTATCTATTTACATATGTGCGTGTACATATGTTGCAGCAGCAAAAACTTCTCGATATCCAACACGGGAAAAAAAGGTAAACAAAACTCTGCTCGCCCGCGCGTGGGTGTGTGTGCAGCGCACGTATGGCCGGCACTGCTATTGTATTAATAACGCGCCCACTCTAAATGCAATGGGAAAATTAGCCAACAAATGTAAATGTTTCAATTATAAATATTTTTAAGACGTTCAGCAAATCGCGGTGGTCGGGCGATATGCGCGCAACTAACTATCGAAATGTTAGTGCTGTTCGCATATATCGATTGTGCGTGTGCACCGAGCTGTTAATTTTTAACAGCTGTTGAGTGGAGCTTACAACCATCCAGAGCTGCCACAGTGCTGAAAGTGGTTAGCTTACATAAATTGGAATGACAATGTTCTGCTAATCAGCTGTTGAGCAGAGCTCAGAACCATATAGCTGCCACACTACAGGAAAAATGTTAATGGGCAGAAACCACCGAGGGCGCCAAAATTTAATTTAAATGTCAACGCTTTCTTATATGCAATGCATTTAATGACCTTGTCCCACGTTTTTGTTACTGTTTTGTTTTTTGTGCTACGACTGCAATTTATGATGCCATTAAGAAACCCGATCTGCGTTGCATAAACAGAAAAACGGCAACAACAACAAAAACCTTCTATAATTGTTTTCCTTTTTGTTTTTGTTGTTGTGTTTTTTTTTTTTTTTTTTTCAAAAAACAAAACTTTCGCTGTTTTCCGTTTGCCCCGCCGAGTCTCCACAGCCGCTCGTCCCCATTCAACGGAAGTCTCACACTATCTCAACCAAGCGACCAAGCGGAATACAGAATAATTGCTCTCTGCCAGTGCCAGTCGGTGCCATAGCGCCAACAACTACAACTACAACTACAACTACAGCAGCAGCAGCAGCAACAACAACAACTACAACAACAACAATCGCAACAATGACAAAACTTATCTGTGTTGCTGTTGTTATTGTCGCTTGTTATTTTATTGTCGCATTGAAAATAATATACAAAATAATTGAATTACTCTGCAAACACATACATACGCATATACCGAATGCGTGTGTATGTGTTGGGGGCGTTCAGTGCTCGAAAATGTGCGCTGGCTGATAAGCGCAGTCAGGCCAGAGCCAGATCACAAATTGTTTTTTTTTTCTGTATTTGAGCGAAAAAGGCGCAGCAGCAAGTGCAGCCGCCACAAGGTGATCATGGTTCAGACAGTGGTAGTGATTACACAGGCGCGATAAGAGCGCAGTCGCCGTCCGCCCGTCGCATTCAAACGAAAACAAAATAAATAAAAATAAAAAAACAAGCGTGAAGCAAAAACGTGACTTGAGCTGCGCTTTAACATTGTCACGTATGTAAATTATGCTGCCTAACAGCGCAGCTGACTTCGCTGCTGGCACTAACTCTAGGCTTATAAAAAAGTAGTTATTTATTTAATTTATTTATTTATTTCTCCTCTTTTTTTTTTTTTTGAAGATTGCGCTTTAGAAATACCAGCACGTCTCTAAATGGGAAAACTGGCTGTCGTTTGATAAATGCATATTTACAATAACATTTTTATGACATTTAATTTTAAACAGACGCCCATTACCAATTCTTGTTATTGTGTTATTCTTATTGGATTTGTTTAATTGGGCTTTTGAACTCAACGAAACCTTACTGATAAAGCCTGCCTCGGCGACAAGTAATATAACTCGATTTAAAACAAAAACAAGCTGTACCCTGTGCTTGGCGTCAGTCAACGCCCCCTAAGAAGGCGGCGACGACATCGATAACAATGATACGCAATAACAAAAATTAAATGCCAATATTGTTTATAATTTGCATGATCTGTGGAGGAAAAAAACAAAGGTCTCGCTGTCTCAAGCACAGGGTGGGCGGGGTCAACGTTGGTTGTGACATCAGCATGAGTACACAAGCAAAACAGTAATAACGCCCCAGCAATTTGCCTGAGTCGCCCTATGATCGGCACGAACTGAACGAAAAGCCAAAGCCCCTCAATGAAAACAAAAAACAACAAAAATGAATTTGCAATAAAGGCAAAGAAAATGGCAAAATGCAGCCATGGCCTAACTGTAAACGCTCTCTCCCTCTCTTTAGTTTTGTACTTGTTATTGCTGTGCAGAGCGGCAGTTTGATTGAGTTTTTGTGAGAGCGCTAAAGTCGCAGGTACCGGGATGCCATTCGCAAGCCTGGAATACTCTCGCATACACTCTCACATATGGACACATGCACTCGTGTACATGTTAAGCCGGTTTCGGGAGCATCAATACTGTTGGCCTGTCGATGCAATTTACCGTGCAACGCTGCAGTCAAAATGTGGCAAAAATTGATGGAAAATACTGATGAACAAAATAAAAAAATGCACGGCATGCATTTACCAGCAGCAACGACAACCATAATTAAAATCCTCGTATGTGCACAGTTAAAACAAACATACATACATATGTATGTATATATAGCGACTGCATTTGTATGGTACTTCGTACATTATACGCCTGACTTAGGAAACCAGTTTTATTGCAATTCAACCAACCAAAGGCAAAACCCCAAGAAATTACGTATCACAAATGTATATGCACACATATCATACATACGTATGTATGTATGTATATGCTTACAAATGTATTTGTATGTATGCTCCCGCTATAGCTTTGGTCTTCTGCCCTCTCCATAACAGCAGCAACAACAATATTGTCTTCAAGTCAGGTCTTTGTTTTACACAAGCAAAGCTTACAAACAAACACTTACACATTCACATACACACGCGCGCTCACACTTGCATACATTTGTATAAAATGTAAAGATTTGTTTGCGGTGTGTATTTAATCATCTGTTGTTGTAATTATTTGTACGAAGCTTGATGTTTTAACGGATTCTCTATGCAAACAAACGTTAGGCTTACAAAATTGCGCACAAAATAATTTCTTTCAAAGTGTAAAACAATTGAAAAGCAACAGGTAAAACTTTTAAATGCACACACACGCATACGCACACATTGCCGCACAAATGAGCGCTTACTCATACCGCTTATGTATGTGTCTGTGCTTCGACCACAAAAGAGAAAACTACGCTTAATCCCCTCCAGTTGAAGTGGCCAGGCATATGAGTTCATTAGGTTAATGTGACTACTTGTTTAAAGCCAAAAAATTTTCGATAGAACATTCAAAATTAAAATACATTTATATGTTTATATTTAAAAAATGAACAAAAAAAATTTTTAATTTTGTTCATTAGTAAAAATGTCTATACTATTTTATATAACTACTTTGTGCATGTAGCGCACGCTTTGATTTCATCAAGCCGTATGTTCAAATCGTAAGCGAGCAATAACTAGTTTTACGTCTGTATCACAGAAACCAGGGCTGCACGTCAACTATTTTTTCGCTCATTAGCTTTTGCGCCTGCTTCAAATAGAGTTACTCCCATTCAGTGGGATGGACATGCGCATTACTTTGGCAGCCAACTGCAATTGGGGCCGCTCAAGCTGAGCGCTCTGCGCGAGTGAGTGTGCAGCCCTGGCAGGTGCAAAATGAAACGGCCTCATAACTTTTTGGTCAACGCAACGGCAGCTCGAGCCTCAGTCTCTTGCGCGTGATCGGTAAAAACAAATCGACGGACCGTGAAGGTGAGGATATTCCATCGTCAGTGTCGATGTGTTTGTTGTTGTTATTGCTGCTGCGGCTGCTGTTATCTTGTTTGTTGTAAATTTGCGCAGTAAATTAGGAAAATAAAACGAAATACGACAAAAAAAAATATAAATAAATTCGCGACGAGTCCGCATCACCCAAAACCGATAGTGAGCGAGAGGGAGAGAGAGAGCAAAACAGGCAGTCAGTCAGGAGGAGACGGAGAGCGCGAAAAATCTAAACGGTTGTTGTTGTTGCTGCTGCTACTGTATTAGTATTTGTACCAGCCGCAGCATCCCGCCATTGTTGCCGATTTTGTGATAGTTGTTGTTATTATTATTATTATCTGTCCACTGTGCATCGCGTGTAACTGTAAAAACTGTGCCACAGCCGCAATCGTATAGCCTCCAGCTCCAGCTGCGCACTCTCGCCCGCATCGCATCAATTGCACTAATTTCTTCAATCAGCGCACAAGGCAAGATTCACATTTTTAACGAGTAAAACTAGCGAAAATTGTTTAACAAGTGAATAGTATGTATATATATGTAAATTTGGACCATTGTCCAAATTTAGAATCTAAATCCGGAATTCACTGGAAATAAATCATTTAATGAGTTGCTCCTTGCTACAGCTGTGTGTGTTGTTGTTCATTGTGCTGTCATCTGCGAGAGAGTTTCAGTTTGTGTGGGCGAGAGAAAGAAAAATATGAGAAAGAGAGTCTATGTAGTGAGTGAGTGAGATTAAACGTTATGAGTGGGATCAAGGAGAGCGCATTTGCGTATATTAAATTTGATATTAAAGTGAAGTTTAGAAAAATTTTTGCGGTCAAATTGTATTACTATTTTTTTTATTTGTATGGTATAATGAACGGAGTGCTCCCGCACTTGCCAGAAACGGCGTCATCTATGTTGCTGTTGCCGTTGTGTGCTCTAATCTCGATTTATCTCAGCTGCGAGCGGCAATCTTAACAATTGTTTTTTTTTTTGTGTTTCTCTTCCCCTCTCTTCGTCTCTTTGTGAGCATATGTGTGCGCTCGTGTGTATGTGTGTGTGTGTGTTTGAGCTCAAATGCAAGTGAATTAAACGAAACGACTTGAAAAAGTTGAAGCTTTGCTTTTTTGTTGTTTAGTACGCAGCTGTCTCCCGACGTGTACGTTACGTGTTGGCGCCGTGGCGCTATAGCGGTGAAAATCTGTAACTCTCTGTAAAAGACTGTGAAACTGTTGCAAAAAAAAAAAAAAGAAAAGCATTTTAACATCAATTTAACGCCTTGCTAAGCAAACGGTATGCGTGGTTTTTTCAGTTAAAGAAACACAAAAAAAAAAGCAAAAGTGCAAATGCAAAATTATAAATAATAAATATAATTGTCTGCAGTGTGTCAGTGTGTATGATTAAGTTTAAATTACACACTTTTTGCTATGCACTCACGCACACACGCAGGCGCAGTACGCAGCGCCCGCTAATTATGAAAGTTTTTATTGTTTTCTTGATTGACTTGGCCCAAAAGCGCCGCCAGTGCTGTTATTGTTGTTGTTGATATTGTTGTTTGTTAATCGTTTGCTTGTGCAATGGCTTAAGCCTTAAGAGACGCACATTCGTAAGCAAACATAAGTTTGTCGTTGTTTTCGGTGTTGCTTTTGCGTAAACACACCTGTGGCACACCTAATATAAATCCTAAAAGAAAGTATGCTGCTGCTGCTACTGCTACTTCAGGCCACAGAAGAAATCATAAATCAGCGTTTACCAACACGTAAATAAATTATAGCATGTTATTAACGTCTGCAAGGAGAGGGAGAAGGAGTAGAAGATAAAGATGGCTGAGCTGAACAAAATGGTGAACAACAAAAATTTCACAGTCAGTACACATAGAAGTACCGCAATAATTCCATTGTCTGTACCTTACACTCCTACGTAGTGATCTACGCCGCTCTCTCTCTCCCTCTTCCTTTGCCTCTACGTGCTGCATTTACAATTGTTACAATGCTGCGCTGTCGTTAAGTTGTGTTTGGCTTTTCTAATCTGTGCGCATAAACAGCATACGCATTCTGCATGCTAAACTCAACGAAGGGGGCTGTGTGCGTCGTTGACTTCCGTGAAGCTGTCAGCGTCTGCGTCAACGTCAGCGTCCACATAGACGTCGTCATTGCGGTTTGCCTACGAACTGTCGACTTTATCTCTATTGTTGTTCGTCGCAGTTGACGCTTGTGCCAGCTGAGCGTGCTGCGTCTGCTTATGTGTTTTGATCAATTATTTTATTTTTAATTTTAATTTTAAGTTAATTGTGCAGCAGTCAGTGGCAGCGTCAGCGTCAGCGACAGCGGCGGATCCATAATTCCGCACACAATTGTCATGCCAAATACAGGGTGTTACACTTTTCATTTCGTTTCGTTAAACTACGCTGTGCTATTTTTGTGCCGTTGTTGCTGCTTTTGTTGATTGTTGTTGTTGTCGCCGCTTTTGGATAATTTTGCTTTCGCTTTTGTGCCATTATTGCCGTTGCTGTTGTTGCCTAATACCTTGCTGCCAGTTCCCAAATCAGCTTCAAAATGAATCAAACTTATGTCCATGCATACAGTGCGCATACGTTATAGTGCATAGTCGATAAAAACCTGTTTGCTGGGAGTCACCTTAAAAAATGAAGATTTGGCCAAAACAAAAAGAGAATTACGAAAATAGATATGTACTTTTTCTGAAGCTTAAAGAACAATGAGAATAGTAATAAATGAGATTTGATTCCGTTGCAGCGTTTGTCTACCGTATGTACATTTGTACATATATGAACAATGCTTTATTTTTTATATTTAGCAAGATTTTTCTTAATTATGAGACACAGTAGCTGAAAAAAACGAACACGAAATGTGAGAATTGCACGAGAATCTCATAAAAGATTTTTAGCGTTTTACTAATACCAACTTTGGTCAACTTCATGTGTGTGTGTGTGTGTGTGTGTGTGTGTGTGTGTGTGTGTGTGTGTGTGTGTGTGTGTGTGTGTGTGTGTGTGTGTGTGTGTGTGTGTGTGTGTGTTATTGTGTGCAGTTGCTTCTGAGAAACTCTGGCTTATTGTTGTTTTGGCTTTGTCTTTAAAGGCCACACTGTGACGTCAAAACCAGCTGATTGTTGATGTAAGCCAGTGTTGCGCAAGTTAGCTGCAGAAAAGGCAATAAAAAAGCTAAATGTGAAGCTTAGGAAAAGGTGATGAAAAAGTCTGCAAAAAATGGAAAATGTTGCAATTATCCAAAACTCTGTTTAATATAGAAGGCTGCCAGAACATAGAAGCTAGCTAGATCTTGTGAAAATTCTAGCCAAGTGCGCATCACTGTCTTCCAGCACATAGAACTTGTTAATGCTTTTTTAGCGCTTACTGCTGACGGCTGCATGAGCAACTGGTTTAGCTGACGCTTGACGAATGTCCATACATATATGAATAAATATGTATGTATTTGTGTATGATTGTGTGGATGCAGATGCACTGGGGGATTGGCTTACCAGCTGGCAAGGAATGCATTCAGATTCATTGCAAGTTGTATAACGAACAAATTAATTAGTAATTGGCAAATGTCTGGGACAAGACGTTTGGAATTTATTTTTATACTTATTTGCAAATGAAGTTTCAGCTGACTGTAGGGAAAAACCCCGCACGGCAAACAAATCCAACTGAAAATCGCCAATCGAGCAAAGTTCTAAACGAAATTTGTATTTCTCATTGCAGAGAGCTGAACCTAGCTGAGCTGAGCAGAGCAGAGCAAAACAACGAATTCCATAAAACGCTAAAACGGAAAAACGGCGAAGCACAGCAAAGTGAGAGCGGGAGAGATGCCTTATCAGCCAGCGGGCAATAACGGCAGCGGCGGCGGCGTCAGCAGCGCCAGCAGCAAAGCTGCTGCGAAAATGTCGCAGCTCAAGTTCTGGAACAAGCAGAACAGCAGCAAGCAGCAGGACAAGCAACTGCAACAGCTACAAGACTCATCCGACGGCTGCGATGCGAACGGCAACGGCAGCGGCGGCAACAACAGCGCCAGCAACGGCAGCGGCAGCGGCGGCAACTCCAAGGGCGACTCGAAGAGCGGCAAACGCAATTGGCTGCACACGCCGGAGCAGCTCATCAATGGACATGCGGTCTATCTAGTCAAGGTGAGAGAAATGAAGACAGAGAGAAAGAGAGAGTGGGGGAGGGGGGGGGGGCGTGGAGAGAGAGGAGGTGAGGGAAGAGAGATATAGAAAGATAAGAATGGGCATACTCTCTAATGTAATAGATAGAGACAGAAGAATGGGTATACTCTGAAAAGAAAGTCTCAAGGTCAAACAGTAAAAGAAGTCTACATGAACAGAACTATTAAATATTATAAATCTAGTCAATATGAGAGTCAATTTATATGTCTTTAAATACACCGGTTCTAAATCTATCGGTTAGTCTATAAGGTCTATAAATATATATCAAGTATATTTAGTTAATGTGTATACCCTATAGAGAATGTCCAAAGCTGATAGAAACATACTATTAAGATTTGACGATTAGAGAAAAAGAAGTTTTATCTATAAAACTTCAGCAGTATACTTTCCAGTTTGAAAATGATTCAAAGATTGATCTAAGAAATCTAAAGTTAACAAGAAGTGAAATGTCTAAGAGTAGGTCCAAGAAGAAATAGGAACCCGTGACATGTTATAGGGTATCTGGCAGTCAAGAAGTCGCATTTCTAATATTCCCGGTTCTATCTCTATCTCTACAGTTCTTTGGTAACCTGAGCGTGGACCAACCCAAAGGCATCGAGGTGGTTAAGGATGCAATACGTAAATTACAATTCGCACAGCAAATGAAGAAGGCGGAAACGGGAACACAGGAGAAATTTAAGAAACTGGAGATTACGATTAGCATCAAGGGCGTGGCCATACAGGAGCCGCGCACACACAAAATACTTCATCAATTTCCGCTGTACAACATCTCGTACTGTGCGGACGAGAAGGGCGTGAAGAAGTTCTTTAGCTTTATTGCCAAGACAATCAAGACGAAAGATAATGGCGCAACAGACACAAACGGCTACAATTCGAATGGCAACGCGAAGCCGGAGGAGACGCACGAGTGCTTTGTCTTCATATCAAACAAATTGGCCTCGGACATTACGTTGACCATTGGCCAGGCCTTCGATTTGGCCTACAGGTGGGTTTGACTTACCTTTAGCTATTCAATTGGCTTTGCTCCATTTCGTGTGGCATTGAAAATCTATATGAATTCGTTTTGAGTTGACAGTTGTCTGTTGGCTTTCGATTCAGCTGTGTACCTCTTATAGTTTAGCCTGTGTGTTGCTCATCAATCATTCAGTCTATCAATCATCTTGCAATTGATTTGCATTTTATTTAGGCATTCATATTTTCTCTTTATTTCTCTCCTAAATCAGATGCAGGCTTGTAGCTCTTACAGTTTAAACTGTTCTCAATCAGCAGCCATTCATTCAACCAATCAATCAGGTTTCAATTGCAATTCAGTCAGCATTAAAATTTTTTACTTTAATTCATAGAAAATCCAGCTCTAGTTTAGTTTTACCAATCATTTGTCAGTCAATCAATCACTCACTTCTTCGCTTCTCTCCTCTTCACAGAAAATTCATGGACAGCAATGAGAAGACAAATCTAAGCAAGGCGCAGCAACAAATTGAGCATCTACAGCAAACAATTTCGATATACAAAGAGCGACTGCGCGAACTGTCGAACAAATTGCCAAAGGCCGAGCTGGATGCAATGCTCTATAAGCTGGGGGTCAAGGATATTGTCGAGGTGCCCGGCCAGGAGCTGAATGGCACCGAACAGCTTAGCAATGGCAAGCTGGGTAAGTCCTGATTGATCAATCAATCGTAGACTTCAGTTAAACGTTTCAATCATCTTTGACTAGATGAGGACAAGCTGCTGATTGATACCAATTCGATGACGACTTCCTCGACACATTCGTCGTCACCCAATTCGTTCTTGCCAATTGTGCCGCCGCGCAGCAATCTGTCCAGCCAGATGAGCAGCAGCAGCAGCGGCGGTGGTGGCAAGAGCAATAGCCAGAAAATGGATGAGCTGCTCTTGAATTCGGACTCGGATAGTGATTTCGATCCGCGCGCCGATGAGATACAGGATAATCTGAGCAATGGACGTAATGCCATTAGCAACGATCTATTTGGCTTTGAGCCATCCAAGAGCTTTGGCCAGCAGCTTTTCTTCAACAACAACAACAACAACAACAGTAGCCTAAATAACAACAACAGCAGTCTAAACAACAACAACAACAACAACAGCATCAACAGCAGCGGCTTCTCCAGCGAGCTGAACATCACGCCACCTCTATGTAGGTCCATTTCAAATGTATTTGATTGATCAATCAATAATTGCTCATTTCTTTCTATGATTGATCAATTAGTGGCACCGCCGCCAAAGATTGCGGCACCACGTCGCAGCACCTCGGTGTCCAATAGCGGCAGCAATGGCTTGAATGGCAATACGGATCTGTTTGGCTCCGATCCATTTGAAATGAACAACGGGCCCAGCGTGTTCAAGGTGAGCTTTGATTGAGAGAGTGATTGACTGGCTGAAGATTAGATACAACTTGAGGAGGACAATTTGACTGATGGGATGATTGACTGGAGATTAGCAGTTTGAATTTGAGTTCAAGTGAATTAAAGGCGTGGATAGCTGATGATATGATTGATGTACACTCTGAGTAATCATCTTTTGCTAAAAGACTATAGTTAGCTGTTAGGCTAGTTATCCTTTGATTGTAGTTATAGAGCCTTGTGATGTCCCAATTTAAAATTTATACCAAATACCACAGCTGTTTATACATATTCTAAAATATATATTGATTTTCAGAGTCAACTTAACATTGATGACTTCTCATTGGAGAGTTTGGATCCGTTGCGCAAGTGAAGGAGGAAGGAGGAAGGGGGAGAGGGAGAAGAAGAGGAAGAGCGGCGGCAGCAGTAGATCGAAAGCGGTGCTAACTAAGCCATTTGCTGCAATATCGATCGATCCGAATGAAAAGTTGTGTTACTATATATATGATCGTATACAGTTTAAAGCTATTTATAGCCTATTTGCAATTTACATATATATATATATATATATATATATATATATATATATATATATATATATATATTTAAATATGTATATATATTTGCCTGCTGCGTAAAGAGAAATTGTTCGTTAAAATATGTGTCGCGCTTGATTTATAAATATATGTGTATTATTGTTTATATAATTTTATATTGCATATGATGTATGATTATTAAATGTATATGAATCTACATATATATATTATATTATATTATATTATCGAATCCAATGCACTTTGTTTAAACGAATCAATTGTTGCTCTAGTTAAATAGTTTAAATCAATGTCGAATGCCGAGCAAAATAAATAACGAAATCTCGTGATAATGTGCAAAAGCAAAACAACCTAAATGTGAGAATTTTGTATAAAATAATTATAAACACAAAGGAAACCTAAATGAATATAATAATCTAACAGATATTCCATATAAATATATTTATCAATCTATATCTACATATATATATATATATATATATCTGTCTCTCTGCAACATGAACAATATTTATTATGATGTAAAAATAAAATGTAGCGCTTAAAAAATAGTTTACTTTCCATTTTCATTCATAAAACATGCAGTTTGATTGTTTGTTTTTTTTAAACATTTTTATTTCAACAAGTTTAAAAACTTAACGCGTTAACTGCCATGAATACAAATTCAATTACAAAAACGTTGTCATTGCTGTTGCCGTTGTCTGGGAATGCAGTTTGCCTAGGTCTAGTGATATAGTGCATATATACTATATGTATATATTTTTCTCTCCTTTTCAATATATAAGTATGTGTATATATCTTTTAGCTCTCTATATATAATCTATTGTTGTTTGCAGTTTGTCCTGAGTGTTAAAGTTTCTTTGCGTGGCGATTTTCTATTCCAAGTCGCTGTAGCGCCTCGATATGGTCGCATTTAGCTGCCTTGCATTCATGTCCGAGCTCTGCAATCAATCAATCAATCAAGTTAAACAATCAAAATGCCTCAAATTGATATACTTTGTGTAGGCTTTGTGCTTGAACCAACACCAATAGCAACATTACAGGGTATATTGTGGGCAAGAGCAGTTTATAGAATTTTATTGAAAACAAAAATCAAAGCAAAGCAAAATTGAACTTATTTGTTAACTTTATAAGTAAAGTCTTTATAAGAAGACTCTGAATTGAGTTTCAGTTGCCTCTCATCAAATTCACGAATTTCAATTTCGTTAGCCTCTGGTCCTTAGCTCTCTGTAAATTTAATTTATATATTTCCTATTTTCATAAATAAATAATTAATATTAATTAAACATTGTAAAGTGAAGAGTTTCCTAAGCAGTGCCGTAATTCAAATACCCTATACAATTGGTGCAGTCTTTAAAGAGTATTTATAAATTTTTTAAGAAACCATACAAATAACGCCAACGATTGGAAAAGTTCTGAAAGAAATTTAATGAAAAGGAGTTTAAGAGCAATAAAAGGTAAAATAAATAAGCGAGCTGAAAGAAATATCAAAAATAATAAAATCACAGAAATATAGACAACGCTAGAGGATAAGGAAGGAAGGAAGTAGTACGGGATAGACCAAACAGGCACAGCAGGCAAATCATTTTAGAACGAGCCCCAAAGTATGCTACGTGGAATACAACAAATTAAAATTAAAATTGCTGTAAATTATTTTTAAATGGTATTGGAATTTAGTACAAATTTTTATCAATGGCACTTCCAAATTCCTTTAATGCCAATAGCTGCATCACTCGTCCTTGCAGTGATTTTGAAAAGATATAGTTCTCCAACTCGTGAGTATTCCTAATATAATAAAATTATATCTTAAATAATACACTTAAAAAATTCGAGTTATTCGCATAAAAAATGCGAGATCTTTCATTAGTTTTTCATTCTGTATTAACTACGCAGCTTAATATATACTCAGAAATCATAGCATTATCGGGAATTTGTTAATTGGTTAGCTATAAATTGGGATAAACAAAAAACAAAAAAACAAGAACAACAAAAATTTGGTTTGTGTGTTGGGTGTATAAAGATCTCAACCAGTTTATTTAATTAAAACTTCAGTAGAACTTAAGAAATAAATATCATTAAATGTATATTGTATATGGGGCATATGTGCAGGTGTGTATATATGTATATTATTATAAAGTGTGTGCTCGATAAAACATATATAATTTAATTATATTCTCGTAACTTACAAACTAATTCACATTAAGCGAAGACTAATTTCGTAAATCGTTTCAAGACTTTGTTTTATATGCTCTGTCTATGCATTGGGTAAATAGACTTTGCAATAAATATAAATATAGATTTATGTATACGGATATATATTTTGTATATAAAATATATAAGACTTTATCGTGCTTAAGAACTAAAACAAAAGGAAAGCCTATGTTCCATGTTTTAAACCCTTGCGAAATCTTTCATAATTTTGGAATGTCAACTCAATCAATGACAAAATGCAAAATTAGTTATTGGGATCGGGGAAAACATATAGACAGGACACATTAAATTAGGCTTTTAACAAATAATTAATTTAAAATTAAATAAATTTTAAGACTTTGGGCTTAGGCGAGGATTCCATCATCCGCATGCTGGGAGGGGTGTTAACGCGGGATTATTTGGCTGCCCACACACACACACACACACACACACATACATACACGTACACACACACGCACGCACGCACACATTGACACAGCCTGTCTTATTGGCGAACGACGCTCGTCTTCTTCTTAACGTATTTTACCTGATTGGACCAGTCACCTGTGGGCACCGTGGCCCGATAGAACTTTGAGCTCGTCTTATTGAAGATGGGCAACAGCTCGTTAGCCTCATCGGAAAGTGCCTGAAAGCGAGGTAAATGGCAAGTGAGTTGAGAAGCTAAGGCGAGATATTGATGGAGCTAACCTTCAGGTAGATAATGGCATCGGTGCCAAAGCCCTCGCACGAGAGCAGCACAATGTCGCCATGGAAATAGCGCGCATAGAGCCGGGAGATGGGCAGGCCGTAGCCATAGCCAGCCAACGGCACCGTATGCAAGTCCGACTTGGATGGCTGCGGCGCCGTGCTGTACATGTACTTGAAGAGCTGATCGGACTGGGAGCGCGGGATGCCGCCGCCCTGGTCGGAGATCTTGACGCATATGTCCTCCCTGCCGCGACAGATGTGCACCTTGAGCGGCGGCAGCGAGTCGCAGCTGTCCTGATTGTGATGCTCGACAACGGCGCGCATCGAGTTCTTAAACAGCTCAAAGAGCATATAGTACAAATGCGAAGGCACGTAAACAGTGCGTATGGGTACGGCCTCATCGGTCGAGCTGTGCTGCTGGATCTCTAGAGCCGGGCTGGTCAAATAGTATTGATCACAGAGGAAGCGCGCATTCTCGTAGGCGTCGCGCACCACATCGGAGATGTCGCACGCGGGATCCAGGCAGCCAATGTGACGGCCCTGCGAATGCGGACTGGAGCCAAACAGCAAAGCTAAGGCGGAAGGAGAGAGAGAGAGAGAGAGAGAGAGAGAGATAATATATACAACATATATTGAGATCATCTCACACTCACTGTGCTGATTGATCAGCATTCGTATGCTAATGCGCGACATGTAGAGCCGATCGAGGAAATATTGTATGGAG
The DNA here is from genome assembly GCA_037075325.1 of Drosophila mayaguana. Classification (NCBI taxonomy): domain Eukaryota; kingdom Metazoa; phylum Arthropoda; class Insecta; order Diptera; family Drosophilidae; genus Drosophila; species Drosophila mayaguana. Next base: position 1,854,976 of record JBAMCG010000016.1, on the reverse strand, counting down.
ATCTCCGTGGGCGCTTCCACATTGCCGCCCTCGTTCTCCTTCATCTCGATGACGCCCTGCGCCATGGTCTGCACCACATCATTGTGACGATTCCTAATGAGATCCAAATCGCGAACAAATCTGTGAAGAATCCAAACAAACTTCTGTTATAGCCTCCATATTTACAGTATATTCTATGAGTAGGTTCATACTTTTGCAGATTTTCGTGCGTGGGCTCCACCTTCTCGTACTCCAGCACATCCTCGAAGCTCTTCACATACCACGAGCTCACCTCGCTCACGGATCGTGTGTGCAGCAAATTGTCGGGCAGCAGCGCGATCTCCTTCATGATGTTCGCCAGCCGCACGGGCAGCTCCTTGCGCAGAAATATGAATGATTTCTTTTCGCATGCATTTTGACCTGGAAGTGAGCGAGAGGGGAGAGTCACTTGGATATGGTATGTATATAGTATATATTGATCAGTGGGCATACTATGAACATGGGGTTTATTGGATCTAGGGGGCTTGACTAAGAAATATTCTAATGGCTCTAATAATAAATCTATATCAATAAGATTATTTTCATATTATCTTAAACTTCTACTCAATTTAAGAAAGTTACCTCTAAATTTATTATGGAAAATGTGCTTCGTTTCTTTTATTTTTTTTCATATAATCAAATATAATAATAATAATAATATATTAAGACTAGACCCTGTTCTAGTTTGGCTTATCAATCATAGTTCCATTTACTCGGAACCAAATCGCATATGCATCGATCATGCACTAAATCCATGACTTGGTAATAGTTAGATGACATACATATGTATATGTATGTATGTATGTGTAATACGATTGAGGCATTGAGTATGTAGAAATATAAAAAGTCTAAGAGTCTTTAACATACATATATGCATTAGCAATTCGCATCTAAATAAGCTTGATTGATCAATAGAATTTAATTTCGTCTCTCAAGCTCAAAGCATTACAAGTTGTATTGTATTGATTATACAGAAGCTGAAACTGAACCTTTTACTCACTTCATTCCATTTCAGCTTAATTGATTAACAAGCTCGAGTCAAGAGCCAGAAACGAAAAGTGCTTTAGTCACATATGCACATATTAAAAAAAACAAAGCCGAGCCAAAACTTTGTACTTTTCATTTATTTTTTATTTTTCGTATTTGATTTATTTTTTTTTTTCGTCTCGTCAACAATTTCGTAACGAAAACAAAACCGCAATGAGAAAGCAGCAACATGCGATAGAGAGAGAGAGCGACAGACGGAGAGAGTGTGCGAGAGATAAGCACCGCGAACTCAACGAACATGAATTCAAATACAATTATGTGTAAACACATATAGACCTTGAACTGTACAGCGCCATCTGTTGACAAAATTTGGCAGGGCACGCCTCTCTTTTTGTTTTTCGTTGATTACTTTGCACGCGTGTATGCTCTAATCTAAGTTACTGGCTCCGATAAGCGGAGTCCAGTTGGGGGCAATCGAAAGAGTGTCAAAATTTAGAGTGGGCCAAAGCACACACAGTCTACGGCGAATATCGGTAAGCAAAAACAAACTAAATACGCGCATTTCCATGTGTGTGTGCGTGTTGTTATTGTCGTTAGTCATAAATATTACGATAGCTTTGTCGACCATTTTTCTTATACATATATGAGCAGCTATTGTAACGAATTCGAAAAACAAAACAGAATTATAATAAAAATAAAAACAAGTTATATTACACATGGCGGAGAGCATAAAACACAACAAAAGCAAACCAAAATAAAAAAAAATAGAGAATCAAAACAAGCAGAGACGTCAGCCCAGTTAGAATTTGCGAGAAACTACCGGCTGGAAATAGAGAGACGCACAGCAAGAGTGAGCAGCACGGAGAGAATGTGCGAGTGAAAGGGAATGGGCACGATCGTAAGACAAACACGCGCAACAATTTAGCGGCTATCCCCCTCACTCCCGCACATGCACCCACAAACTGACCTCAAAATACATACATACACATGAGTGTAAGTATGTATGAATATTTATTTATGCTTTGTTGTAGCCTTCCGCTTTCAGCACTTGTGATGTTGACGATGAAAACGCGTGTGTGTGTGTGATGTTATTGTTCTGAGTGTTTGCTGCTTGCATAGAAAAAGATTTTGGTCATTTGATTGGACCCGTCTGGCACTTGGCAAATGCTTTGATGCATTGCCAGTGATAAGCGCCTGGCCTCACTTTCATTGCAGCTCGCGTGATAACAAAACTTTATTAACAAATAATTGTTTGTTAATGCCCGCGTCTGGGCAGCGTACTCGATCATACATATATTGTATGTATATGGGTATATATACTGTATACGAATGCCCAAATTAGATATTAGCAGGTGACAAATTTAATAGTCACGAATTCAATTAGTACTCAATTGAGTGCTTTTCCTGCGTCTTGTTAACTGCTTAACCATTCAACACACAATTACTCAATCGCAGTGCAGTGCTGGAAAATGCAATAAATAATATACAACGTCACGCAATGGCAACACACACACACATGCGCATACCCCAATAGAGTCAAGCCGAACCAAGGTCAGGGTTAGTTCAAGTTAAGTAAAATAAGCTGAACAGCTGCAATTACAGTTAGAATTCAATTTCTATTTCCATTTTAATTACAGCTACATACATTTGCAAAAATAGCCACTTGAGCAGCCTTTGCTGTGACGCAGTGACGTCACAGCAGCAGCAAGGCACGCCCACAGCATATAATGTGTATGTATATGTACGTATGTTTCTGTGTGTGAGCATCATTCGGTATAGCATCAGCGTATTTATTAGATCCACTTTTACCGACAATCATCGTCTTTTGCGTATATTCGACTCACATTCGCCTTTGTCGGGCCCCTCTGCGCAGCGACAAGCAAATGTGCGAGTGAATTAGTACGCACACACACACACAAGCTTTTCGCAAGGCAAGGCAAAAGAAAGAAACGATAAAGAACATACATACATATGTATGTGTATACATTGTATATGCTAAGAGCTCATCGTTGGACTGCTGAACTTTGTGTTGCCTTACACAGCATTAATTTACAGTTGCAAATGTTAAAAACTTGACGAAAGCCGTAATTGAGTGACCAATGATTTCTGAAATAGCTCAAATTTAGCATATGTCGCTCAAATTACAGACGTTGAGCATACTTATTATTTTTTTAGTTTCCTCAAAGATAACTGTTGAAGAAATGGAAATAATATACCCCGCAGTCTAGCCAGCAAGTGCGTAGGAAATAACGAGGCGCGTGTGGTTGTCATTATAATCACGAGTATAGAAGAAAATACGGGGGTGTCTCTCTCTCTCTCTCTCTCTCTCTCTCTCTCTCTCTCTGTCTCTCATTTCTTTAACTTTTTTGGCAATTTTTTTTCTGCTATTTTTTATTTCTTTGTTGTGCTTCCTCTTCTGCTTGGGTTAAGTCTTGACGTCTGCGTTTGCCTTTATTTATATATTTTTTTTCTCGCTGTCTTTATTTTGGCTACACGAAACCGGTTGGTAGAAGGATTCAAAGTTCAAGATCTAGCAAAATCTGCTGATGCTGCTAACAGTTCTTTGCCATTTCCATTTCTTTAGATGGTCATGTACCAGGTACGTATACTCAATATACCATATAATATATTATCGTATACTTAACGAATGCGTCAAAAAATTTTCCATTAAAGAAAAAAAACAAAAAATTCGTGTTTATATATTATTTAGTCGACTTTAGTCGCTCCAATTTGTTGTTTTGTTTTTTATATATATTTTCACACGATTTCATTTCTTTGAAAAAAAAATATACTATAGAAATTTTTGGCACATGATTTGCTCGTTCGCATAATCGAAACGAGCCTCCGAATTCGCCATATCAAATATTTTTTTATATATGCTCTCACATATTGTTTTTGCTCGTTGGCCAACTGATAGCGAAAGTGATTAAGGTCGTTCATAGGTATATATGTTTATATGTACATATATAATCATAAATTTAATACGACAATGACTGTTTTAATGAAATAGATTGTTTTGGGCACACTTCAGAAGAGATTACAGTGGATTATCCTGTTAAGCAAAGATCATATCAGATATCGAAAGCCTAAATCTGAAGCCTTTTGTAAGGATTTAGCTGAATGAATACTATATGTAAGATATTTCTCTAAATATATATTTTATTTCCCTAAATATAAGTTATATTATAATATAACTTAAAACACACAGAAGCTTCACTGTACCATTAGAACTTTGACCAGCCGACTGTATATTGGAATATTTTTTAGTAGCTCTACAATATATATATGAGTTATCTTTAAAGCATTGCCAAACTGGAAATTTCTGCTTTTTGAAGCAAGCCAGACGTACAGCTTGTTTGGCATATATATATTTTAGGAAATTGAATTTTTCTTATGTGAGACCATTTTTAACTACTCTTAGATCAGAAGCTCCACTATATAAGTTGAATACAATAAGGTCTCTTCTGTATCTTTGAAATATCTGCATAAAGACTTTATGTAGTTACATACAAATGTAAGAGATGAAACTTCTTATAGACTAATATATTTACTTTTTTAGAAACAAATTTGATAGTAATTTCTGATCAACACCTTCAAGCCCTCGTATAACCTTCCTCATTCGCTCTAGCGAAGCTCTACTGTCTGATGTCAGCAGCTTAATAATAAATAACAATTAGCAACAATCTGAAGTGAAGTGTTTTCGTAGTATTTAATATGAATTTGCATATTGCAAGCTGATAATACCAAAAAATGTTCGGACACTATGGCATGTGTATGCCAAAAAAGATAATCCACGATATCTCTACTATATACATATGTGCGAAATCTGTATCTATTACACTCTCGACAAGTTGTTAATGAGTTCAGCTGAGCCAACTCTCATGATTTATCTATGGAGCAATTGCTCTGAGCTCATGCAATATATTTCATGTCGTGGCATATTTAGGTACAGTTGCTCACAAAAGTTGTGCAAATCTTATCGCTCGCATCGAAAGTTCATGCAGAGTCGCGTATATATGTCGACATATACTTATATATAGTCTGTATGTATCAAGTATATTGATATTTGATTGTGTAGTAATGTTGTTTTGCACTTCAATAAAGCGAAAACAAAAGATAATAAATAATGGATAAAATGGGGTTTACTTAGGCGTTATATGAAGGCTATATACATATATATTCCAATGTTGTCCACGAGCCTGTTTTTCGTACAATTTCTATTAATAACAAAACGACAAAAACAAGAAGAAACCTTCGGCCTGGCCTGGCTGGCCCACTTTATTAATAGAACAACAGCCTCCTCTTAGGGCCAGGCCCCCTAACCGGTTCCACTAGGACATCGCCGCATCTAGGCCCTTCAGCCACTTGAACGCTTGAACGCATTGTTTCCAAGTTGTTGGCTGAGAACTTTTGTTGTTGTTTCTGTGAAATGCCTAAGAAAGAGCGATAGTCGCCTGGGGAGAAGGTCGTGTGTGCGATACCCTATAAAGATAGCAAGAGGAGGGGTATGCGGAGAAGAGACGATTGAGAGGGGTGAAGGTCGTGTAGGCTATACTTTAGTAATATTCTTTAAAGGCATATTGTGAGTGGCAGTAGCTTAGGTGCGTAATACCCTATAGACATAGAGAGCAGGGAGATATGGAGCAGCCCCCCCTATCAGTATGGTAGCATGGCTGAGAGTCCTGAACGATATTAGGAGTGACTGTAGCTACGTGCTTGATATTTAATAGAGATGTATTGGTAAATATATAGTGGAGAGTCATACGAAGACGTATGGAGTGAATTTGATGCTCATTAGGATAAGACACGAACGGTATTAAGAGGTTACCAACAAAATTGTAAAAGACACGTAATACTCATTAGAAATTGACATATGCAGAGACTGCTAAGCATCACTGATATCATCATAGAGCTATATTGCGCAAAAAAACTCAGATATACAGAAATTATAAGCCAGTTAGAATACTACACACTTAATATAGTCTCTTCATTTATTTTTTCTTCAATTTAATAAGATATTGAATAAAGATCAGAGTTTCACACAGAAAAATATTTCATACCTAAGAAATGTTTTGTGCAAAAAACAAAGACTGTACATTTGTCAAATATTGTTTTTTAAATTAACTATATATTTCATATATATGCCATTTTTGACATTTTCTTTTATATTTACATCTTCTATTTTTCTTGGAAAATTGCGTTTTTGGCATTTATTTATTTTTAAGCATAAGTTTTGCATAGTTTTTTTTTTGTTTAACGTGCGTCCATTTGCTTTTTGGCCGAGTCATATTTTTTATTAGGTAAATTAGATAAATACTAATTTTAAAAGATACAAAGAACAATTTCTGCTAAACCGTTAAACCTTAGACATTTTTATAGTAAAAAAAAAATACGATTTTAAAAATATATTTTGAACATATTCTGACTTAAAGCTAAGTTATGTATACATATACAGCCTTTTTCTCACCTTATATAAGGCTTTAACCGCGCTTACAGGGTAGCACATAGTGTCATTCGGCAGCTAGCAAAGTCTCGCTTATTGAGGCAGGCTTTTCGTGCAGCTTAGAACAGTCTTATAAATTCATTTATATACATGTCTATATAGGTATATAGCAACTTTGTTTATATATCCGTGTGGATCTATATAATCGTCTATATATTCACATATATATAATTGACATTGAAACGTCCTTGGGCGGCACGTGCCCGTTGCCATTGCAACTGGTGGGTGGGCCGGGCTGGCAGCGGGGAGGGGGACGCGGGTCTAAGCAACTTGTAGCAAGAGTATAACATTTCATTGTCATTTATTGTTGACGGCTAATGAAAACTAAGCTCATTTGTGGGAACTTCCGTTCTTTATAGTTTTACACATTGGAGCGTGCAATTGAGATGGCTATTTTTTATGTTCTCTTTTACTCTCTCTCTCTCTTTCTCTGTCTCTCTCTCTACCTCTGTCAGTGCACAGTCAACAGTTCGTTGTACAGTAGTAGCTGCTTAATTGACAATTCAATGAAATTAAATTGAATATTAGATAACGGCAATTTGCGCAGTCCAGCTATGTATAAGCAAAAATCTAAAATCCACAGAGCTAAGCTGAGCATATTTTCCATATTGAGCGCAAATAATTTGAGTGCATCTTAATTAACCATTGTTCTCGCTCTCTTCTTTCGTCAAGTTGAGTGAGTTTACGTTATGCAAGATCACAACAATGGTCAAGGCATGTCACGTACTGAGCTGCTTCTGTTAATTTGAGTGCTAATTTTGAGTGATTTTCAATTCTTTCGTCGACTTAAGCCAAGAACAACAACAATTGTTGTTTATTCGGTTTGCCAAGTTATGCAAGAAACGTAGAATCTAATGATGTCAGTAATGGTTTGAACTATTTATTATTATACATGATTGTTCTCGCGAATAGTAGAAGATTGAGTGAGTGTGAGAGAGAGAGAGCGCATTGTTTTAGCAGAGCTTGAGCGAAACCTAACGAAAGCCGGCAAGGACTCAAGCACATTGAATTATTTACCAAAAATAAACCAACTCACCAAAATCCATAAACTGTTTTATTGACAGCGGCGACGGATTGAAGCTCGAGTAGAAATCCAACATTTTAGCCAGGCTCGCCATCGAGGACGAGGCGGCCGAGAGCCGTACAGGAAAAATGCGCATGTTAAGTGTCTTTTGTGTGTGTTGGTAATTTTTTTTAGAATCAGTTGTGGCTCAGTGGGTCGCCTTTACTATGTGGTATAACAGCCGGTAGGCGCAATGTCCTTCGCTCACCTTCAGCAGCCGACGAAAGTAGCAGCGAGGATACGAGCGTACATAACCCTACTTTTAGGCAGGACGTTGACCGGGCCCCCGCTTACGCACACAGATACAGCCACAAGTACACTCTCGCTTTTCTTATTGGATTTTCCAATTTTCGTGTATTGTGCTTTTACCGCAATTTTGCTCCAACGAACAGCTGTCAAAAGTCTTGCGTGCAATTCGAATAACAACAACAACAACAAGAACTATAATAATTATAACAATATATCAATTGTGCTTTAAACGGCTTTGTTGCAAGAAATTAATGATTTGCATTTGTATAAATCAGCAATGTTTGTTGTTTCTGCTGTTGTGTGTTTGCTAGCTGCTGTTGCTGCTGCTTATGTTCTTTTGATGCTTCAGAGTCATAAAAAGTTATTTTATGGCTGGCCAAATTATGTGCCTTCTAGTTGGATTTGCCACACTGTTTTTGCTTGATTTGTGCGCCACGCGTATCAAAACACAGTTAAAACTCGCTATTTATTTACTTTTGCACTCAGTTCTTAGTCTGTTAATCGTGGTCTTTGTTGTTGCAGCGCTGTACGTCGACTGATTGAGACGGTCGCCGCGTTTTATCTCCGTAAGTCGAGCGACTGTTCGAGAGCGCGTCGTGTTGTGCTCATTTTATAGGCGCGCTCCAGAAGTGTCCATGTGTGTGCGTGCGCGTCTGTGTGGGTGTGACGTATTTCAGCTGGAGCTAAATGTGTGTTAGGTGTGACCAGCCGTCTGTACAGCTGAAAATACCCAAAATATGGCTATCGTGCAGCCGCCACTTTTGAGTAAATCCAAAGGGAGGCGAACTTTAATACCCTGTATATCTTTTTGATATACAAAGCTAAACATTTTTTCTTTTTTTTTTAAAAGTTTTATTTCAGACCCTTATAAATGTAATTGATAAATATTCATAAGTTACAGCATATACAAAGATTTTTGTTTATAAATTGAAATTATTCCAATTTAATTGCAATAATATTCAATAATCTTATGACTTTCCAACAGATCAAAAAATGTTTTCGTGTTAATTTTAAAAATTCACAAATCATTAAAAAGTAAATGTTAAATTTATATATAGATTTATGTATATATATATAAATATATAATTTTTTTTTTTTTTTTGCATTAGATTTCTGTGGCTGTTTGTGATTTTTTTTTTTTTACAAAGCACAAAATATTTAGTTTTGTGCATTTTAAACTTAAATTTAATAGAGCTGTTGCTGTTTTATATATGGGGGTTATATATATATGGTTTTTTTTTTTTTTTTTTGGAGGCCAGAATTGGAAGTTTCTTTTTTTTAAGCTTGTTTTGGTATATATGTATATATATACATATGTATATATATAGGGAATATTATAACATTCTCGCTATTCTTTTTTTTTTTAGCTTTTCTTAGCTATAACTAAATTTGTGTTTCAACAAAAAACAATGCGTAATTTAAAAAAATTATAACAAATTTGTAAATATATGGGAATACAATTGTAATATATATGCTGTGTGTGTGTGTGTGTGTGTGTGTTAAGGAACAATGATAACGAAACGCAATGTTCGCCTTAGCGCGTGCAGACTGTAAAGCACAAATACAGGCAAATTTATCTATACATATATATGTTGATATATGAATGAATTCATATATATTATTTATATATATGTATAAATACACGCGTTGTTTCTGTGCGTGTTTGAGTGTATTTGCATTTTTCTCAGTATTCCACAATCAGTAGACGAAACGATTGAAGTTCATGCCCAGATCATTGCCACCACAGCCACCGGTGGGCGGCGGCATGTGATCATCCTCGTCATCTCCTTCATAGCCGTTGCGCTGCATCGTCCCGTTGCCAGTCACGTTCTGCTGCTTGGCGTTCCGCTTGAAGCGCTGCAGCTTCATCTCCTCGCTGTACTCCCGATTGTCCTGCTTCACGTAGTCGCGCAGGGTTCGCGGCAGTTCGTCAAGCGTGAGTGGTGGCACGAGCGGTTCCGGCACCATGGGATGCATGGGTCCATCGGGAGAGGACTCCGTGGACCGGCCGCACATCTGGTAGAACAGGATGTAGGGCGTGTTCGGGGAGGTTAGGCTGTGCATCTCCTGCGGCTTCGAATTGGTCACCAGGCTGTCGTTGAACTTGAACCAATTCTTGGACTGATCGGCGGCAAAGGTGAAGTAGTGTCCGGAGTCCATGCTGTAGCCGGCGTGCACAACTCCGGCATAGAGATCATAGTGCACGGTGCACGTCTCCTGGAGAGAGTCGGTGGCGCAGACCTTAACAATCACCTGGAAGAGATTAGAAGCGATGAGAATTCTGTGGACTCAAGAGAGGAAGTGAGATTCTAAAGAGAGAGAGGGAAATGCGCGTGAGAAAACTATGGGGATTCGTGGAAACTCAATGAGGTCTATAAGGGGTAGAGTAGCGAATCTCTCTAGAACAATAAGATATTTTTAAAATCTATAGGAATAAATTTGACAAAATTTGATCTATAAGGAAAAAAGATATAGAAGTCTATTGCGAATCTCTAAAATGAAGAATATTAATCTGTAAGGAATCGCTAAAATCTATTTATGATATCTAATATATCATTTGATAAGCATGTATATATATATATATTTTATATAAATATATACATTGTTTTTATAGAGTTTGTGTTTTTCCAAATATCTTATCATATTCTGATAATGGAACTAGGAATTGATATTGCGCTATAGAAGTCATACAGATACTATAAGGGATCTATCTAATCTAAGTTGTTTATGTAGAAACAGAGATCTGCATGTGAAATATTTTCGAAACAAAATTTTTACAGACCTCCCTGTCTACAATCAATCTCTCTCTCTCTCTCTCTTTGTCTGTCTTTCTCTTTGTCAACTTACGCTCTCGTCGTGGAACACCTTGTGCATGAGCTTTGTGCGAAAATGATACTTCTGATCGTATTTGAATTGTTTGAGCGTTAAGATGAGATTGCGTGGGGCCTGCGTGATGCCGATGCGTCGCTCGGCATCGCAGAGTTTCTTGCAGCGTGGACAAAAGTATTGATTGTCGCCGTCGAGCTTCTCTGGCGAGCAGTAGTAGTCGATCAGATCCTGCACGGAGTAATTGGTGGCGCCGCAGTCGTCCTTGTCGTCCGGAAAGGACAGCTGCAGCTCACGGAAACTGTCCTCGTTGCGGCTCTCCCAGGCGCAGTTCAAGCACTTGTAGGTCGTCGACAATTTCCCAGCGAAGGTCTTGTCAATGGTCGATGGTTTCTTCGGCTGGCTGGGCTGCGAGGTGGGCGTGGCCTGTGGCATAACCGCTGCAGTGGTTCGCTGATTATGAATATGATCGTTGCTATTGTAGGGTATAACCCCGGCGGCGACAATTTCCGCTGTCAGTGTCGACTCCGATTCCTGCGTCTCCTTGCCAAGCTCCGTGTCCATGTGCTGAGCCGCGCCACTGTTGATCTCATGCTCATGCAGCAGATCGAGCAAGTAGCCTAGGAACTCAGAGCTGTCCTGCTGCAGTCCGGGAGTAAAGCCCGGCGGTCGGGTGGCCTTCAGGACGCGACTCGGCGTCAGCTCGTAGCGCAACGAATGATGCATCAATGCTAACTGCTGCTGCACCTTCAGCAGCAACAAGGAGCCGCTCTCAATAAGCAGGATTTGACGCACGAAGCTGCAGGAGGAGAGGAGATTAGGGACTCTTTATAGATGGGTTCATTTGGATGCACTTACTCGCTGGTCATGGCCAGCGCTTGAAGCACGCTGTTCATGTAACAAGTATTTCCGAGATTTACGAGACCAACGCGCGCATTCCGAGGCAAGGCATTCTCGAAGAGCGCCCTGGCTAAGGCCACACAATTGGGTGAGGGCTCGTAGGGCTGCAGGGCGTCCTTGATGGGCGCGTAGAGGTCGTCGTTGTCGTAGAAGCGCATCATCAGGGCATTGGTGAGATCAACCAGCTTCTGTATGTAACTGCGCGGGTCACTGGGCGTGCCTTCCTGGCCCTTCATGTAGCCAATGACAAAGGGAATCTTGGGTAGAATCTAGGAGGAGAAAGAGGATGTACCATATATAAATTCTAGCCTGTCCTTATAGAAGGTCTATTACCTTGTGGAAGATCTCTGGTGCCTGATAGATTGTGGACAGCATGTGAAAGACGATGGGCGCCACCTTGGGGCGCAGTATCGGAAAGATCATCAGTATGAACAGCGACTCAATGTTGTCCAGGGCAATCTCATCCAGCAGCAAGTACTTCTCCTGCTCGCGCAGTCCCTGCAGCAGGGCCATGATCCACAGATTCAGATTTTGGCAAAAGTTGCATGAACTGATCCACTTGCAGAGCAAGCTGACCGTCTTGCGTATGCTGTCATCCTGGACATTCAGATCGAGCAGCAGCTGCACCGCCTCGATGATCAGGTCCGGGCTGAACAGCTGAAAGACAATGGCCACGGCACAGGAGGGCGTCTCGTAGGCGGTTTGGGTGATTAGCTGATAGACGATGCGCAAGTAGAACATGAGGTAGCGCTTCTTCTTGGGCAGCTCAAGGAAGTGGCCCACCTTGGTGATCTCTTCCTTGAAGCGCTTCAGATCCTCCGGCTGGGTGCTCAGCTGCATGCGCGCCAGATTGTAGATGACGTGCTGGTAGATCATTAGCGTGGCCTGCTGATCATCCGGATTGATCGTTTGCATTATGTTGAGCAGGCCATTGATATCGTGCAGTTGCCGTTCGGTGGAGCACGAGTTCTTGCCCGTTCCAGCAGCGGACTCTGTCTTGCTGTCCGCATCATCGTTTAGTTCATTGGCCACGTCTACTCCGCCAGCACCACAGCCACCTCCACCTTCATCTGTTGAATTCGCTTGGCCACCGCCCACAGCTGAATTCGCCGCCGCCGCTGCGGCTGCAGCCGCTGCCACTTCTGCTGCGGTGATCTCTTGCTCCTGCTGATCCTGTGGGTTCTGCTTGACGGCCATAGCAAAAGACTTCAAGTGTAGCTGCTGTATGTGTAGTCGCCTGCGCACAGGTAGCACTCGCTTACGCGGACGTCGCGGCTTCTGTTTGGCACGGGCGCTGCGGCTGTTATTGCGAGACAGTCGCCGCCTGTCCTTTAACCAGCTGCCGTTGCGAGTCGTTGTTAAAGCTTTCACCCTTCAACCCTCCCGACAGCCAAATCTCTCAACACCAACGCCAACAACAACAAAAATAACAGTAAACAAATTGGGAGCGAGCGACAGCCATTCAACGAACTAAATGAGCTGTTCACAGTTGTATATGTAACGATGCAGAATCGCCTCCACACCCGCTGTTTATAAACAACAAGATGAGTTTGCTTTGTTAGCTTTTGTTTCTATTTTTTCGCTCTGCGTATTCCGTTTTTTCTCCCTTTTGCTCGCACGTTCAATCGTTGAATTTCTGTGCTTTGCTCTCGCACGTTTTGCTATTTTTTTGTTTTTTCCGGACTTAACGACAACAAAACTAAATGCTTTGGCTTTATGTTTACTATAATTTTGACTGTATATGTATTTAATAAATTCTTTGTGGAGAATTTTTCAGTTTTTGTTAATGTTGGAGTCTACTGAGTCAGTGAAAGCAAAGTTTGAGACGTTCAAGCTGCATGATGACAAATATATACACACACACACACACACGCACGCACAATGTAGCCACCGTTCCAGGGCTGAAATACTTTTTTCGGAAGTTTTTTATAAAAATATGTGGTCAGTCAGGGCCAAACTGACGTGCATTGTTTATTGCGTACTCGTATTGGCGATATGTTATGCGATATATATCGCAATGCCTTTGTATGCCAGCAGTTTATTGATATGATGATAATACGTGCAAATATTAGATGTGTATTTTGACTTTTAATTTTAATTTTGAAATTGTATTATTTTTAATTTTGCTTTTTAAAGCTTTCAATTGTATATTGTTATTGCATCACTTCATCGTTGTTTTAATTCTGTACATCGCTGCCACATCAGCTGTGCTTGTATCGATATACCGATTATTCTATGTTTTTTGATTAAATTTGTTTACCTTTTTTGTGCGTGGCTACTGCTCTAGCAACTTCGTTGCCTTTTTGTTTAAACTCAAAAAAATTTGTAGATAACACCTTCAGAAAGTTTACAAAATGCATCCCGGGGAAATCGAGGTTAGCGAAATCACCGGCATTTGGACATTTCTACTGAGTGTAAGTTGTGCAAAGAATAATATGTACATATGGCTAAATAAATGAGACTTGAATTGAATTGTTTTTCTGTTTAAGATTGATTGGAAGGATCCTTGGCTTATTGGACTAATTCTACTGCACGTTTTAACAACTAGTACAGCTTTACTTACACGGAATAATACAAACTTTCAAGTTTTTCTATTTCTTGTACTTTGTATGTATCAAACTTCCCGAGCTCAAAGTTTATTGTGCACCTATATTAATTCATATGGATTTATCTTCTTAGTGTCTGTGGTTTATTTCTCTGAAAGCATCAACAAATATGCTGCAGCGAATTGGAAAACATTCTCTAAGCAACAATACTTTGATAACAACGGCCTCTTTATCTCCACTGTCTTCTCCATACCCATTTTATTAAACTGCATGCTGTTAATTGTAAATATTATGTTTTTATATATATATTATATATATGGCTGATGATAACCGTTTCTTTTTCTGTAGGGCACCTGGCTATATAATTCAACACAAATCATGGTCACCTTAAAGACTGCCCAGCTTAAGGAAAGAGCGCGAAGGGAAAACTCTGCTGCAAGAAGCGTGCCTTCTACGCCTAAAAACTTAAAGGAAGAATAGACATAAGGAGCAGCGCCATTTACCAGTTGATAAGTGTTTGTCCATAAAAATATGTGAATGTAAAACGAAACAGCAAGAAAAAGAATTTAAATTATTGTTTTTGTTCTAAATATATTTTAAAATTGTCAAATAAAAAAGCAGTAGCCGGCACAATTGGTATTTGTTTTGAAGACATGGTATTTGGTATTTTTGGCGCTAACGCTCTGGCTGTATTCGATGTGCACTGTTGCTGGATTCTGGCGCATTTACGGCGCTGGTCACATTGGACAGTCGGTGGTTGAAAGTAGAGTCAAGTGCAGCAGCGGGCGACGTGTTTTTAGCCGCTGCGTAAACAAAATTATTGTTAGTAACATAAAAAGCCCTCAGCAGTCAACTAATATATTTGTTTCATTCATAAATAACAATAAGTGCGTGTGTGCTAAACTGCTGTTATTCATACACAAACACAAGTGCAAATAAAAATTATTTTAAAAAACTCATCTAGCTTACGAAGCTGTGTTTGTTGGGCGCCCGCGGGTGTGTGTGCGTTTTATTGTTTATGTGTGTGCGTGCGTGCGTTAGTGTATGTGCGTCTCGGGCAGCGTAAAAGCGAAGTCGAAGATAGCCCGAATAACAGAGAAACAGAAGTTGTTGTATATCTGTCTGTCAACATATTTCGCAAGGCCAAAGTCAGCAATCTCAAGAGTGCTAAAAGGCGAAGCAGGTGAAAAAATTCAATTAAAAAGAAAACAACCGTTAAGCAGAGCAGTCGCAGCACAAAATTCAACGGTACTTTCGTACTAGCAAAGGGCAAAAGTGCAAAACTCGAACAAACTGTCACAGGTCAAAAGTGACGCATAGTCAACGCCAGCTAGCAGCCAAGCAGCCAATTACAAAAATAAAGCAAAAAAGGTAAACAAATTGAATTTCAAACGGCACACAAATTGTTTTTCTTTTTAACAAACGCTTCGCAAGTTTGTTTCATTCATAAAAACATGATGCGACGCATCGCAACGTAGCAGCTGGCACCCTTCCCCTTCCTCCTTTGGACGCTTTTGTCGCAGTGAGTGCGGGCGTGTGGGGAGGCCTTTGCCTTTTTTTTTTAAAGAAGGGGGCAAGCAGGAGGTAAAGTGTCCCACACACTCAACCTCTGCTCTTCTCTCCTTCTCGCTCGACCTAATATGTGTGCGACAGCTTCTGTAATGTATGGGACACTACCTCCTCTCGGGTCTTCCTCTCTCCACCTATTAAGAGCTCGTTTACACATTTTTGTGGTTGTTTTTGTTTTTTATTGTGCTTTATTCGTTTTCTGTTACTGTAAATCAAACGCTTGCAATTCATTCGATTCATTTGCATGCATCACTAATTCCCCTTCTCTCGCATCATTTTGCTTCCTCAGTTTTTTTTTATATTATTTAATCTATTTTTGAGGTATTTCGTAATTAAATGAGTTTTTTGTAGCCATTTTTTAGCTGCTGTCATTTGCTGTTCGCTTTAGTTTTTTTTTTTTTTTTTTTAATTTTCGCTTGCTTCCAGTGCATTAGATCAGATCTTGCTCCCTAAATGGCACAAGTAATATGATACAGTAAGCACTCGTTAAGTGCAAATCTAAAGCTACTCAGAATTATACTTCATTTTAAAAAGAGCAATGGAATAATATATTTTAAAGGTGAAAGTTAAATAAATCAAATTTAAAAGTCGAATTTAAAAAATTTTAATTTAATATATTCTAAAAGTCAACTATCGGAATTTATTTTTCCTTTTTAATCATAAATTCTATTTTGAAGGCTCATTAAAATTCTATAATTGTAAAATTTCAAATGTTTCTGAATATTTCTTTAAAGTAGAAAAATAAAATTTATCTTATAGTAGTTTCAATTTATATACAAATCTTTTAGAAAATTCGAGATTTCTTGAGTTCTAGAATTTGAAAGTTAAATTATTTATAACAAAGACTTTGTGTTCCTTCAGTTTTGCGCTGAAAACAGTTCTGACAATTGCTCTTACTCAGCGCTTACCGTACGTACATTAAATACAGTTCTAATTTGCTTTTATCTTCTATTAATTGGTATGAAATCATTGCATACCCTATATAGGTAGATGATGATATGATCTTCGCTTCTTACATCAGCCAAAAAAGTAATTTATGTTTAGTCTTGAATGGTTTTCTTTAGGGGAATTTTTGGTAAACAAAATCTATATTATATATATAAACATATATTATTTCATATTATTCCAACTCCCTTTTGATAGTTGAGAACCTCGTAAAGTTAATCAATGAACAAATTGATGACACTCCGATTCGAACAGTCATGCTAAAATGCCAAATAGCATAGCAAAAAAATATAAATAAATAAACGAAAGCAAAGCAAAATAAATAAATAAATAAATACGTATGTATATAAAAAAACAATCAAAATAACTCGGTGACATCATTTTGACTAATCGCCAATTTTAGCATTTGAAAAACGGCGACTGCGGCTGCTGCTGCGGCGGCTGCGGCAGCGACCCATCCCACTGGTTAGTGGGAGCAAAAGCCAAGCGGGGGCTGCGCCGTTCGCTGCTCTTTATGCTAGTTCTTCTTCTACTGGGTTCTACGCCCGCTAATCGACCACATGGGCAGACCGTTGGGTCGAGTCATATCTCGTTAATGTTCAAGCAGGTGTCTAGCCTAGCAGCAACAGTAGCAGCAGCAGCAGCAGCAGAGGCAATAGGCAGACAGAGGCCAAATCAGAGTCAAACTCAGACTAATAGCCGAGACGAGTCGAGTCTACACGAGCTGAGTCGAGCCTAGCCGAACCCAGGGAAGCTGAGTTTTTGCGGCGACAACAGCTTTGCGATCCAGTTGCTGTAATTGTATTTGTATTAGTGCACTCTATACTCTCTCTTCCACTCACTCTCTTAATAACTATATGAGCTGCTGGTCAGTAACAACAGAGAGCGCAGGCCTTGGCAGAGGGCAGAATCAATGCAGAGACAAAGTCACAGCCGAGCCAGAGTCAAACGAGCCGAGCATAGCCTTGCCGAATAAGCTATAGCCGAGCTCCTGTTTAGCCAATAGCTGTGCGTTCCATTTGCTGTAATTGTTTTTGTATTAATACATTCTCTACTCTCTCTTCCATTACTCTCTCAGCTTGTGTATGAGAGCGCACAGGGCACAGGGCATTGGCAGAGCCCGAGGCAAAGGCAGCGGTAAAGCCGAGCCGTTTCGGGTCAAGCTAGGTTCTGCAATTCGTTTGCTGTTTTCGCATATGTATTGCTAGACTATTGGCATTAATACGCTTTTCTCTCTTTCTGTCACACTCTACCTAGTGATAATAAGCAGAAGTAGCAGCTGAGCTTGAGCTGATCGCAAGCGGAGTCGAGTCGTACCGAGTTGAGTAAGCTTGTTATGCGAATACCTATGCAGATCATTAGATGTATGTATATGTGTATTAGTAGTCCGTGTGGTGCTTATACACTATGACTGCCTCTGTCTCACTCTCTCTCTCGTGCGCCCACTCAAGCGCCTTGTGCTGTGAATTGATAATGAAAAATTTCACTTTCAGCTCAAAATCGTTATTGAATGATTTGCATATTCTGAGCAGCAGGTGTGATATTATAAAATATAATGGGCGTAAAGCTGATATTTAAGCTATAAAAAAGCTTTAGCTAAATTATTAAATATTGTCTACGATAATTTTGTTTAAGTTTCTGATTCTCAGTGGTTCATAACTTGTTGAAACTAGCATCAAAATTTGATTGTGGAACCTTAAAACATACAGTCAAAATGCTTTAATTCAATTGAGATTATCTTTATATGTATATAAACATAAGCAATATATACATAAATGTAGCTAAAATAGCAAGGCAGTGGCTTTCCGCTTGAGTAGCTGGCAATCTGGTTAAGTCAGCTTTAATAACATCAGGTACGCTTCGCTATACATGATTGATTCTCTGGGAATTGAGACCATTACAAAGAGGCAGACCGAGAGAGTGAGGAGAGAGAGGCAAAAAGATGGAGGGGGAGAGAGAGAGACAGAGAGAGAGAGAGAGAGAGAGAGAGAGAGTAAGAGTGGGCGAGGGAGGGGGTTGTGGCTTAAATACGATTACTGCATAAACTAATTAAAGCCATATTCCAATTGAATCTGCCAACACCTCCAACCAAAAGCAATAACAACAACAACAGCTCAGCGACCCAACCAAGTGAGGCACAACATAAAAGCAACTTCAAAGCAATTGTTGAATTGCCCTAGCGCCTGGCGCAGCCTCGTCTACCACGAAAAAAGGGTTAATTGTCTGGCCCTTTGGCCCCCATTCTATTATACCCTGTACACATTTAATGTGTTATATATCGGGTATATAAGTCAAGTGTCTAAGGTGGGCCTAAAATTTTAATAATTAATAGATATAGAAAATATAAGTACATAATCTGATTTGAAATGAATTTCAGAAAATATTCAAGAATATTTGCTGTGTGATATGTGAAGAATGGCTAAGAATTTCAGATTAGGCATTTGTAAAATCTCAACAAAAATTGTTTACTCCGCTAGCATTGAATGAATGTTTACTAGATAATGTTTACAAATAAAAAATAAAAATAAAAAATAAATAATAAAATAAATAAATAAATAAATAATAATAATAAAAAAACAGTTTATATTTTAGTTTTATCTAGTTCGTATACTCTAGATACACATAAACATAGGGTAACTTCCTAGTTGGGCACTTTAAAGTTTATCATTCAAAAATGTTTATAAATTGAGTTCATTTTTGGGGTATTTCTATAGTCGGGCATTTATTTAACGAAGGCTCTACAGCTTATGCTTAACTCAGTCCCTCTCCCTCCCTCTGTCTATCTCTCTCAGTCTAGTGTCATCTCTCCCTCTTTTAGTCTATGGCCATTGGGCTTTCGTTTGTTTTTGGTGACTTCGCCTGTTGGCCCATCGTCTTCTTCGTCTCCTTCTTCTCCTTCCTGTTTAAGCTTTTCATGAGATTTTTCAATTTTTCCACCGCATAAATAAATTTCATGCTTTTGTCTTGAATTTTCACGGACTCTTTGTTTTTAAGCACAATGGCTTGGCGCTTCAGCGTTTGTTTATTATTATTGTTGTTGCCCCCAGTTGTTGTTGTTGCTGCTGTTGTTGTGGGTGCGCTCCCAATTACTAAGTGTGTGTGTGTGGGTGCGTGCGTGCATGCGGCCTGCGCTTCATTTTCTATGTCACGCCTCATTTAGCTTTCCACGGAGCAACTGAACCGAACTGAACTAACGTTTTCTGCCTGCCACGCCTACCTTACCAAAACCCTACCTTCGCGTCGCAGCCCCAACGTGTTACAGGGCCCAAGAAATATGTAGAGCATGTTCTTTACATTTAATTTTTTATTTTTGGTACTTAGTTGCCTCTTGGCCAGATTTCGAAATGCACAATTTTCCGAAGTTTGTTTTTGCAGTTGCGTTTTGTCGTCGCTTCTCCTTCTGCCTTCTTCTTTGGTTTGTTTATATATCTGTGAACTAGATCAAATGCCAGTATTGCGGTCAGCTGTGTACAGTCGGCCTGACTTTGTTCTATTTCATATCAAACTTCAATTAGTTGACAACATGTTGACAGTTGGTTGGGTGCTGTGACAGCGACAAGATGTTTATTGAGTTGGACTGAAATGATTATACTTTCATGTTGTGCCATATGCAGGTGTGGTATCTAAAGAAAGGTTCTACAATAAATACTTTTTTACATTAAAAAGAACTCAATGTTTCTTATTTACATTTTTAATTTTTCTCTCCTCTTCTTTATATACTTTCATTCCTGTATTCTTTCGTTGCTTTTCTGTGCTATTCCTTTAACGTTTATATTTTGTTCTTCTCTTTTCTCGTTTCTAATATTTTTTATGTTCTCTAAACTTATCTTTTTCTCTTCCATTCTCTACTTTTCTCTCTTCTTAATTATTTGTATCTCTTTTCTTTCGTATATAATAAAAAAAAAAAAATACTAAATAAAATACTAAGAAACTTCTTTTAAACAATAAGCTGCCAATTGAAATTTTATTAGGATTTGAATTACATAGAATTACCTTTGGCTTAATTAGCTGGCGAAATACTTTTAAATATTCGATAGATGTTTGCACAGATGTATTTACAGCAAACACGCTAGAGATAAATTGATCGGCTCTGTAAACAATGCATAAAGCCTAAGGCATAAACAAGTTTCTTCTTCTTGTTCTCCCACCCTTTGTTTTGGTTTGTTTATAATCTAATAATGTTTACAAAATGAGCTTTTCCGGTTTAAATCACACACCGATTTCCTTTATGCTGTCTGTTTGCCTTCCAAATGCAAATTGCAAATAATTCTCGACAGGTAATTGAATTAAATAACTGTAATTGGGCAAACAGTTATGCATAACAGAACAGAAACAACCTTGCATTTAATGCGTATTGATTGGCTTTTGCTCTTGACATGGGTAGATATATATATATATACATATATATCTGGGATATGTATGTATATGTAAATATACATGCATATTGTACTTTCTGTTTGTCAAGTCTGACAGTCGCATTTTAAATCCCATTATGCATTTATGCAAAAAAAAAAAAAAAAGTGGGTGATAAAGGGTGATAACGGCTGTAGGCGACTGGCTCTGATGCTCTGGTAAATAACTAAAACATTTGGAATAAAAATTGTTGGCCTACTCTTAGGCCAACATAAAGAAGATAAGATCACTCACATGAGATTATTTTAAATTTAATTTTAGCATAGGAGATAAAGTTATACTAATAAATAATTAATGCAATAAAAGTAAAATTAATATATTTTTGCCACTACTAATTTTATTAGATATTAATTTGCAAATATTTCTAAAGGGGGTATACTCTATCTAGCTTTAAACATAAACTTGTATACTCCCTACTTCGCGCTGCTTACAGGGTATAGTGAAAAAATAGGCCGCAACAAACTGCAAGCATTGGTAATCAAATATGCTGGAATTTGGCTTGCCCTTCTTGAAAAGTACCATGAATTTGTTACGAGGCCTGCGAGGTGGAGAAGGAGACTTCGGAAGCTAAATGAATTGCAAATTTAAGCTTGAATGGCTATGCTCGCTATGGAAGCTAATAGGTGGATAGGTCTTCCCGGTTGGGGAAAGACGATATATTCATGTTCTGCTACCAGCTTTCTCTGTCTTAAGGTATATTCCTTCTTTGGGTGTGGGTTAGGGTATATAAACGTAAGCATACCCTAGCTTTCTGATGTGGAATCATTCAGCTACGATGCATATTATGTTTAGGGCATTACCCGCTCTATGTAGGGCATATGGGTGTTCTGCTTTACGTTCTACTGTTCTTATACAAGATAAATGAACTTCAATCTCAGATATAAATGTCTTAGGCTATACCCTCTATTATTTCATTCATTTTGGGTATAAAGCAGTCTGCATTCTAGTTTTATATTCGTCATTCCAGCTTTCTTATAGTTTTGAGCACAGCTGAATATATTTTAAGCAACTTAGTCTTTCCATTTAGGGTATGTATTAGTCTATATGATTTTTCTTTTTGAATTCAACTGCCGTTCAGTCGTAACGCCCTATTTGCTTAGCTTTACTTCTTCAACTGCTGCTTCTTTCGCCTCTTCTTCGTCTCCATCTTCAACTTGCAGCCCGCATTGATTTGAATTTGTGTTGACTGTCGCAATCACCTGATTTGTGGCAACACCTTTGCCACGCCTCTGTGTCTCAGTTGACAAGCCCTTAAAGAGAAAATAGCTTTTATTCAGCTGAATTATGCAATTTTCAGCGTATTTCTTTTTCCTTTTATTGCCTTTGCGCCGCTTTTATGGCCTGCTAAATTTGGTTTCTTATCGGCTGCTGCAGATTCTTATCATTCGCGACTTGATAAATCGCGTTGACAAAGCAACAACTACAACAACAACGACGACGGCAACATTTCTGTTCACAGCTGAACTGCGGGCTTTCCTAATGTAACGTCAAATGAGAAAAGCTGCCCACGCTTTTCAGTGTAAAATGTAAAAGAAATATATATAAATGTATAGATACATGTATATATATATATATATGTGGTGTTTGTCTTCCATGTCGCAAGCCTCTTGGCACTCGTCAGTGCGTGGGACGCTGTCTGCGATTGCAGTTCTCAACTTCATATAAATATATATAGAGCATAAACCTATATATACATATAGACATGTATTATACACATATATATTATATGTTTGTGAGTTTTAGCTGTTTATGTAGTGCCGCGAGTTATTTGCTCCACAAAAGTCAAAAACAATCGCACATTTCTGTGGTTTTCTATATCCTAAATACTTTGCAAATGTGGGCTATATTGTTTTCATTCTGTGAGTGCAGCTGTTTACGAGCTCGAGGATTGTAGCTTTATATATAGATCGATTTGATTACAAATCGTTAGTCACCACTTCCATGACAATTTTAATCGTTGGAATCACTTAACTTGGCCTATAGATCACCATAAAGATTACTCAGACAGCTAATAGATTACTAAAGTTAAGTACCACGCCTTCTTCTATCAGGGGGAAAAGTATTTCCTAGTCGAACGAGCGCGTCTGACACTGATAAAAACTTAGTTTGAGTGTGTTTGATTATTAAATATCCTCTAAATCACTATCAATTAGTGTTACACATAGATAAGATATACGTAGTAAAAAGATTATACATATATTATATTCTATATATATATTCTATATCTATATTTACGATAAGCAACCCAAGCATTAAATTAATTTTTTCATTGCCTCTTTCATTCATTTATTGGAACGTTTGTACTCCTGATAAAATGTTTGATTTATTGAGCAATTGATATACGATTTTATAGATAACACTCATAGCTCTACATATGCTATAAATCACAGTTGGATTCCTTTTAAATTTCAATTGAGCGTACATAGAAAAACATAGATTTTATATACATTTTCCGCCTTTCAAAATGCAATTTAAAACACCTCAAGTTGGTTGACCCACTTCCTTCTATATATGCCTTGCTACATCCATTGATTGTCTCACTTCAAGCACTTTCCAAATTTACATGGTATCCATGTAAAATTATTCTCAAATTTTCACTTGTTTTCTCTTTTAGAGTATTGTTGTAAAATGCTTTTGCATGCTTTTCCGTTGAGGCTGTCCAAACAATTTTCGACTTGTTTAAACAATTAGCTTTGGCTTACCAAACGCAATTTACATATATGAGGGATGTTTTCTAATATAGAAAATTAATTAGGACTAAGATCAAAGGCAACGGCAATGGCAATAGTTGTAGGCTACAAAGAAAATAGAAGATTTGATCTGGTACTGACTGCATGATGCTTGCTCAGAAATAAATAATTAGCCTGTAAATATTTAAAGTATTCAAAATAAATATAAGTACATTTGGCAGATCAATTCACTTATATAACCATAAGACTTATTACTTTCATTAACAGCTAAAAACCTATATACTCTCTTCTATGTTTTCATCAATAGGCATTTGAATAGGTCTTTTGTTTTTTGAAAACTAACAGAATACAAATATATGTCATATATTGTTTTGTTCTTTATTTATGCTGAGTCAACTTTATGATAATGTATTTTTCTTCGTCAAAACTGTTTGGCTAGTCATAGAATTATTTTAGATATTTTTGAATAGGGTAAAGCCTTATAAATCATAATATTAGAAAAAAAACTTAAGCTTAAGATTTATTAATCACCATAATTCTGATAAATTATATAGAGTCTTCCGAAGAAACGTAATGGATATATACAGAGAATTGCATCAGCTGTGATTTACAAGCAAAAGAGAACTTTAGACTAATATGAGCAGTAAAATAAAATCAATTTTAACAAAATAAATCTTGTTTTATTTCCTTTAAACTTTGTAGTTTAATATCAGGTTTTAGCCTTAAGCGTAATGTGAACTTTTCTTTTCAGCCATTTAGCACGTAGTACGTGTCATCCGATTGTAATATATTCATATAAAAATAGGCGTGACGAATACTAACAACAACAACAACAAACATTATAGTATTAGCAAATATTTGAAAACTCAAATAATTATTCAACTGGGCTAATTTTAAAATGCTGATCAATGCTGATAGGTAAAGCAAATAGATTTAATTTATACACTCGCTCATTAAGTGCTCTGTGGGTATATTGGCATTTGTTACATTGTCGATGACATTTGAGCTTTGACTCATAAGGTGTGGAGCTGTTGAATACGCCCACTGAAGGTGTGAAAATTAGGTATTAGTATATCTATTAAAGCTGGAAAGCTCTATTGAAGTAGGGGACTTTCGTGTATATATGTTTATCTGCATATAGAATAAGTAAATGGGATGTGGCTTAAGAGATCCGTGGCTTCATAGGACTCAGCTTGTCTGGGTCAAGATTTGATGCGCTCTGTTACCTTTCATTCTTTTTCTTTACCTTTCCCCCTCTCTCTTTCTGTTTTGAGTTAAAACTAAGCTGCCACACATATGGTCGTAAACCTATATATGTATGTATATCTAATTTCATATTTCGCAAATATGAATATATCAACTTTTAGAGTTTTGAACTATGATCGCGTATGATGCACTCGATTGCACCCAGCTGCACAATATTATTTGCTTTTCTTTCGTTATTAATTTGTAAAATTGGTTTTGTTTATTTGAGAACTTGTCACACCTTAGTTAGATGTCTCTATATGGCTATAGATACAGATATCTGTAGATGAAGTGCACTTATATAGTAATTATATATACATTTACACTGACGTCACTTGCTTGGAATTTGCATTTGCATATTATGAATAATTTGTAACTGAGCCGAGACGTTGAGTGATTTGTTTGTGGGCGTTAAGCGAGCTGTTTTTCGAGCAGGTGTCAACCTCTAAATCAACCTGGCTCACTCGTTGCGACACATTAACGAGAGTCAATCAGCAAGAAGAGGCAGCAGCAGGTTGAAGTCTATAATGAAATATGGCACGGCATAGCGGTATGAGTAAAAATTAAATAAAATATGGAAAGCAAATTGTAAAAAGAAATGTAACTGAAAAATGAGAGTTAATATTAAAAATAGAAAAAAAAAATATATATTTAAAAAGAAATAGATTTGAATTTAACATAAAATGGAGAACATTGAAATAAATAATGCAATGTGTAGAAAAGGGAATAACTGAAAATCTGTAATTTATTATGAATTATTTGAAATTCGAGACTCAACATTAAAAATCGGTTTTGATTTAAAGCAAAAATAGAATATTGAAAAAGAGTTATGTATAGAATTTAATAGGGGTATGCTTGTTAAACACATAAATATACTATTGTTTAATCTTGTTTCTGTTGCCCAATTTCAACTGTAGCTCTTGAGGGAATATCATCTATATTCATTTCTATGAAGTTCTTAAATCCATGAACAGAGAATTTAAGAATCTGTTCTATGTTTTGATGCACTTTTAATATTTGCCTTATGTTAAGTCATAAATCTTGATTTTTTCTATTTTCCTGCTGTCGTTATAGTAAAATCTGTTTGGTTGATTTAGTGCGCTGCTTTATGGAGACTTTGAAGGGTTCAGGCCGCAAGAGAATACCTTATATAAAGTTTATATGCATACCATGCATAAAGCGCCCTCTGTCGGTCCACTTGAGCAACACTCTGTTAATCCTTGGTCGTGTGCACGGCTCGTCTCTAATGGTACTTTTTGTGGGTGCAGCTGACGGAGTGGAATGTGCATTTTCCATTATCCAAACGCCAGAGTTAACTTGCACTCTAAGTAGCACGAAGCCAGCTCAGCTCTCCCTTGACTCCGCCCTCCCAACAGCTGTCCGTCCCTTGGTGATGTTCCCATTTCTCTGCATAATTACAGAACCGCCTGTTTCATACCGGGGCGCGGCGGAGGTGGTGGCGGTGCTGGTGGTGGTGGTGGTCTGTACACTTGATGTGCTGTGATGGAGGACGATGACGTGCTTTGGCATCTCTAACTGGCACAGCATTTCCTGCTTCCAGTTGTTGTTGCTGGCTGGTCCACCTTCCTCTTCGGTGCTGCATCAGCTTCCTCCCTTTGCCTTCCTGCGTTTCTCCCCCTCCTCTTTCTCTCCCTCTCTCTCTCTCTAAACTTTGTGCTCACTTCCTACTTTTTTCTTTTTCTGCTGTTGTTCTGGTTTTTGTTGCTGTTCATGAACTAATTTCATTTTGGCTTCTCATAATTAAACACTTGCGCCGCTGCCACGCCCCCATTTCAATCAATTAGCACTCGTTTTTACCTGATTTAAAAAGGTTTCTCTAGCCGCATCGAAAGAGTTTTGCACAAGTTTCACAGTTTATTTTTTCCCCAATCAAATGCAATTGCTTTTCGTCAGATGAAAAGCTATTTTCCTGTTACCTTGACTGGAGCTCCATCTGCAGCTACCTCCCCCCTTCCTCTTTTATTTTAGCAGGCTTCGACTATGAGAAACGAGACAAAAGGTTATTGTACGGCTTGCCGATTTTAGATTATCATTCCAGCTTGACATGCAATGTTGATTGTTGTTTCGTGTAGCTGCTGTTAATACCCTAGGGGCTTGAGAATTGTTAGGGTATGCTTGAAGTACATAAGAAAATGGAGAGGAAGGGAGAAAGAGAGTTTCCTTCTATAATCGATACATAGCGATGCAAATGAATATTTTCATATCTTAATTCCTTTTCGCTTAAGTTACCTCAACTGTCTTTATATATTATTTTTGTGGGCAAGAAAATTACTTCAATATATAATTACTAACTTTCAGCGGTACTTCCATTAGGCAACTCTTAAATGCCTTATCTAGGGTATTGAAATTTGGATACGATCCCGCTCAACTATAACTTTAACTAACTCTATAGCATATTTCATGTCTTCTTTTTCTGTTTTCTGTTCCTGTTTGCTGTGGTCGCATTTTTTACGCCCGAGTGAAAAAAAAAGGCGAATTAACACGAAATAAAACGGAACGATTTCGCCTCAACGGACTTGTCTGGAATGTGAAATGCAGAATTCTGCATTATGTGTCAGTTATCAAAGTAGTTGTTGTTGTTGTCTTTGATTTGACAAGGCACGCGAACTACAGCAGTCAGCCGGGACTTTTAGCAGGATTTCGTTACGGAAATATGCCAACACCTTCCTCTTCTCTCTCTTTTGTCTTAGCTGTCGCAAAGTTTTTTTTTCTTTTTTTTTTTTTTTCTTTTGTAAATCTTTTGAAAGTGCCCGGGATCCTTGTTTGCTGTGTGCCCGGCGTTTAAGAACATTTTTGCCGAGTTGCTTTTCATCACTGGCAACTGCAAGCTTTGCTCTTTCCTTTCATTCTCCTGCTCTTCTTCTATTACTTTTTGCACTTCTCCTTTGGCGTAAATTGAGCATCAAGATGAAAACTGGAAGGAAAAGTTATGCCATAAGTAGCTTAAGTTCAGTTCACCTGGGTCTTATCTGTTTGCTGGGAGTGCGGCATAATGTGGAAGGAAGGGAAGCGAGCTCATATTTAGTGAGTGATGGATGAGACCGCCTATAACCTCGAAATATGCTAAAATCCAATTGGAATTGAGATTATATTTCGCGTTGTTGATATGCTTTCTGTATAACAAGAATAATTTCATAATTCACAATGTCTGCTCATATATCTTACATAGTTGATCACTCAGCTAATATACCCTCTTTCAGCATTTCTTCCCTTTTTCAACGTGTGGGAAATTGCTTTTAACTATTTTCTTAACTATTTGCTATTTGAGCTGTTGTCGTCGCACTCATGACATTCATTAGGGAACACTGCTTTGACCTATATACGCCCTGTCCTGTGACATATAGTTGCCTCGCAGCCCTCCTCGATATCTGACCCGATTTTGCGGCTCGTTCATGTTCAACATGCAGATGGCACTTGATGATGAGCAAAGTTTCAGCATTTGCTTTAATCAAAGTTTTGTGACGCAGCGCAGAAAACTTCGCATGGGATAAGTTTTCCATTAAACATTGAGGGAAACACGCGTAATTCATGTTTATTTATATTTATTCATGTTCTACAATATTTACGCTGTGGTTGTTAAGCAACCAACTCGACTCGACTCGACTCGAATTGCGCCATGAATATGAAATGTATAACACGAACCGAACTTGGCCGGACTGAGCTAAACTTTAACTGCAGCATTTGCTGCAATCCAAACGTTTAGCCATTTGCAATTCCATGAAAAATGTGTTAACGCTTTCCCGAAGCATTTTTCTGTTGGCCCAAAATCTCGGGGCCTGATGATACAAAATGCCAACGAACAAACAAGCAAACTGTGGTCAGCCTTGTGGGCGACCCCAAAACTCAGTTCAGCTCGACAACCTGCAGGCAGGACAGGCACCAAACAGATTGCTGCACAGTGGGTCAAATGAACAAATGGAAGTGGAAAGATAGGAGGTGGGAGATGGGAGATGGGAGATGGAAGATGGGAGATAGGAGATAGGAGATAGGAGATAGGAGATAGGAGATAGGAGATAGGAGATAGGAGATGGGAGATAGGAGATAGGAGATAGGAGATAGGAGATAGAAGATAGGAGATAGGAGATAGGAGATAGGAGATAGGAGATAGGAGATAGGAGATAGGAGATAGGAGATAGGAGATAGGAGATAGGAGATAGGAGATAGGAGATAGGAGATAGGAGATAGGAGATAGGAGATAGGAGATAGGAGATAGGAGATAGGAGATAGGAGATAGGAGATAGGAGATAGGAGATAGGAGATAGGAGATAGGAGATAGGAGATAGGAGATAGGAGATAGGAGATAGGAGATAGGAGATAGGAGATAGGAGATAGGAGATAGGAGATAGGAGATAGGAGATAGGAGATAGGAGATGGGAGATAGGAGATGGGAGATAGGAGATAGGAGATAGGAGATGGGAGATGGGAGATGGGAGATGGGAGATGGGAGATGGGAGATGGGAGATGGGAGATAGGAGATAGGAGATAGGAGATAGGAGATGGGAGATGGGAGATGGGAGATAGGAGATAGGAGATAGGAGATAGGAGATAGGAGATAGGAGATAGGAGATAGGAGATAGGAGATAGGAGATAGGAGATAGGAGATAGGAGATAGGAGATAGGAGATAGGAGATAGGAGATAGGAGATAGGAGATAGGAGATAGGAGATAGGAGATAGGAGATAGGAGATAGGAGATAGGAGATAGGAGATGGGAGATGGGAGATAGGAGATGGGAGATGGGAGATGGGATATGGGAGATGGGAGATAGGAGATGGGAGATGGGAGATGGGAGATGGGAGATGGGAGATGGGAGATGGGAGATGGGAGATGGGAGATGGGAGATGGGAGATGGGAGATAGGAGATAGCAGATAGCAGATAGCAGTTAGCAGATAACAGATAGGAGATATGAAATATGAGATGAGATATGAGATAGGAGATGGAAAATGAAAATATTGGTATAGGTTTTGCGGCTTTAACTTTAACAACATATTCCTACTTTTATCATTTATTTTTATTATTTTTAACGACGCTTTATTTCCTGTTTGAAGTGTTTATTTCCTCATCCTGTCCACTGTTTCGACCCGATTGAACCACTGTCTAGGCCACTTGAAGCACACGCACACATATAGCGAGAGGGGGAGAGGGAGAACGAGACAAATGTTGAATGTCGTCGCTTTGGGGCAAGCACAACCGCATGCGTCTCCCCTGCTGCAGCTGCTCGTCTGCCTCCTTCAACTGCTTCTCTACCGAACTGCCCCATGTGTAGCTGCAATGCGTCGTCATAGCCTCGTTGCCCAACTCGAATAATTCAGGCAGGACTCGCTGCATACTTTTGTGCGCAAACGTTTACACAGCTCACAGCAGCGCGTCCTTCGGTTTGGGCAGCAAGATGCAGGCAGATGTCTATATGTATATATATATTATATCTATAAATGTCTGTGTGTTATTTAGCTGGCCCACATCTGCCCGGGCAAACGGTATGTGCATGTTTATATAAATGTACAAGCGTCTGTCCTGGCAGCTTTTGTCGCTCCATTTCGCTTAGAGTCCAGCACGAGGAGCAGAAGCTGGAGCAGGAGCCAGGGCATATGAGTCATCATTGCTCCGTCTCATCAACGTTCTCATTTACAGGGAGCGGTGGTTACTCGAAATTGAATTCCACTTTTGACAACAAGATTGGCTGCTATCCTTGGCTAGCTGTCCTCTGTCCTGTGTCCTGCCTTATGTCCTGTCATCTGGGGTTTTGTGTGCGCTTCAGAAAATATGGTATATATACATTCATATTTATATAGCAGTGGCATTTAAATGAAGAGAAATCCTGTTTTTAAATGTCCTTGTATTTCGTTACTCATCGTCTCGCGCTGCTCACCTCACACTCCTGTCACATGTTATTTCCGCCACGTTTCAGTGTGCCGCGCTGTCTATCTTGACTCTAGCCTCCGCCATCCTGAATGCGTCATCACGTTCGGGCCGCACTCATCTACAGCAAATTTGAAACTGATGAGCAGCGTCACAGTGGGTTGACAGCATATGAATTGGTTCTTTGGGTACCTGAATATGTGAGAAGCGCAAAGAGAGGCGAAGAGAGAGAAGAGAGCGAGTGGAAGAATAAATCAGATAAACAGTGAGCCTGAGGGAGTAATGTGTCTCTACTATGAATATTTGAGAATCGCTTAGAGAGGCAACTACGCAAAGGGGCAGTGCATAAGAATGCTCATGAGTTTATGATATAAGAAGGTATATATGTTTGCATCGCTGACTCACTGTGCGCTGGTTTTGAATTGTCGCTGACGGCCGGGAAACATGAGTTATGTTCGCAGACACATTCAGCAGGATAATATCCTGCTACTCTGCCTGATGTGTGAATATCACAAAAAGGCAGCAACAACACGAACAACATAATAAATGACAGACACTTTGGGGCGACAACTGCTGCGTCGCTGCACAGAGGGTGCAGCAGTCCCAACTGGGAGCAAGGGCCCAGAACAAACTGCAGCCGAAGGGGACTGAGGGACAGACAGAGCTAGAGACAGAGAGAGAGAGAGAGAGAGGGAGCTGCACACAGCATCCAATTGGACTTCATTTCCCCTTGCTCTGAGGCGCTTCGATTAATTGGTATTGCAAAGAGGATTACAAATGATTTAATAAAATTTGCTTATCAACGCGCTTTGTAGTGGCGCTCACTTTTTTTAGCTTGTAAAAGGATCATGAGTGGAGAAGAGAATTGTGGGGGCTGCTCTGGATTGCTCACTTGCACTTCCGCTCTGGCAACTGGGGAGATTGCCTACGCCAGACAGACGCTGTGGCTGCTGCTACTGCCTCCTGACAATGGAATATGTTATAAAAAAAGAAGAAAATAGTACAAAAAAATATAAGCATTGTTGGCAGGATAACAGCAGACAGCAACGGAAGTGGGTTAGAGGATGGGGGTTGGAGGTCCTGGTTAGGCGACTGGCAGCTGTTGTTGCCCTGGCTGCTCCTTTTGCCAATCGCTTTGGCATTCGCGCTGCGGCTGATGTTTATGGCACAGCAAGAGTGCTCTACCGACAGGCAAAAGTGCACGACTAGCAGATACTCTGTAGTAGGGCAGTGCCTTTAGCTAGGTATAGTTTAGCTATTTGAGGCTGTCTGCGTGTGCGATAGAGATTCACGTCCGGATGATCAGAGCGACTCACGGACAGATGGATATAGGGATGGATAGAAATACACAGAGAAATGAACACACGGGTAGACGAACAGATTGAGAGATATGCAGATGGACAGGAGAAGGATGAACGGACAGATAGCCGGAGTTACAGAAAGACAGATAGGAAGATGGATGGACCTATAGACATTACCACAGACAGATATACGTATATAACTGATCGATTTGCCTGATTCCCGATGTAGTTACTATACAGGGTTCTATCTATCGTCTTCTCTGTGTTACATACGCACAAACAAAACTAAGATATCCTCTCTAATCATTTTCAATTGGTACATCAGGGTATCCTGAAAAAAAAGATGATGTTCGCGACGCGACGCGACGATGTGCTTTGTCGCTTTCTCCGTCATCCTTTGCCAGCTGATGACCCAGTTATGTGGCTCTAAGCATTATTATTTATGCGTTAATTAAATATTCCGTGTACACATGTTTGTAAGCACCCAGGGCATGTTTACAGGGCGCATATTAAGTTGTAAGCGGGACATCTCTTGCTCTCTCTGCTGCTTCTTCTGCCGCCATAAAATACATTACGCACATAAATAAATGTATGGCTACATACCATGCGTGTGTGTGTGTGTGTGTGTGTGTGTGTGTGTGTGTGCGTGGACTAGTTCATAAAATAATACAATTTATGAGAGTTCTGGAAGTGCGTGGCTATATTTATTTTACTGCCTTAATCATCTAACTAATGGTTGGGGATTAAAGCGCGCAGAAAGTTAAAAGTCGAAACATAGAATGGAATATATAAAACCTACAAAAAAAGTAAATGGACAAAGTAAATTGGCACAGCATCTCTGTGCAGGGTTTGGGGGTCGATCAGCCCAGACTAGAGCCACACTTTTTTTTAATATACCTCAAACTTATATCATTCGGACTCTTTTGATCTTCCACTTACAAACACCCTTCACATTCATTTTCTTCCAGCGCTGATCTCAGCTTAATCATGATGGAGCTGGAGCCTCGCGTGGCTATATTGCAAGATCTGCGGCTACAGACCTTCGACTCGATTCGCTTCGCGTCGTATCGCACGGCGTCCAAATTGCGCTACATACAGAAATCGACAAATTTGCATTTGGTGGACATATGGAACGTGATCGAAGCATTCCGGGAGAACGGCCTGAATACACTGGAGCCGCAAAGTGATGTGAGCGTTGCTCGACTGGAGACCTTGGTCTCTTCGCTATATCATAATTTGAATAAGCGCCTGCCAACGGCACAGCAGGTGCCAGTGGACTCAAAGGCGGGTCTCTTGCTCAATTGGCTGCTGGCTGCCTACAGCAGGTGAGCGAGTGGAGCTGCCAGAAGTGGAAGACTTAACTAATCAACTATCTAATCTCTTGCAGCGACAACTCTGGCAAAATACGCGTATTTTCCATTAAGGTAGCGCTGGCTACCATGTGCTCGGGCAAGCTGGTGGATAAGCTCAGATGTGAGTAGCTCTTGCTTATATATAGAAACTGAATTTATATTCAATATGCTCTCTCTCTCTCTTCCGCTCGCTCTCTCTGTTTGGATCAGATATCTTCTCACAGATTTCGGATGGCGCTGGCCAGCTGGTCGCCTGGAAGCTGGGCGAGTTTTTGCGTGAGGTTTTGGCCTTGCCTGCGGCCGTTTACGAATCACCGACATTTCATTATAAGGATGGGCTGGAGGAGGAGATCTTTCCGGCTGAGAATAAGGTCACCGTGAATGATTTCATGGCAACACTTATGTCCGAACCGGGTCCATCGTGTCTCGTTTGGTTGCCGCTGTTGCATCGGCTGGCAACCGTTGAGACAATTGTGCATCCGACGATCTGTTCTGTTTGCCACAAGGAAAACTTTACCGGATTTCGTTATCGTTGTCAGCGGTGCCACGCCTACCAATTGTGCCAGGAGTGCTTTTGGCATGGCAAGACATCGTTGAACCATCAAAACGATCACGAGGTGAAAGAGTACTCGAGCTATAAGTCGCCAAGCAAACAGATTGGACACTCGCTGCGCAAAAGTTTTCGCTGTGTGCCCGAGAAGACGACGCAAGTGTTGCCACGATTCCCCGACCAGCCCGAAAAGACACTCAATCTATCGCACATTGTGCCCCCATCGCCGTTGCCCTCACACAATGGCTTCTCCGATCCGGCGTTGGGTCACTTGCATGGACCCGGTCCCGGACCGGGCCACCATCCCGGCATCTTTGATCGTTCTAGCACGCTGGACTCACGTGCCACGGGTCGTAGTCTGGACACGACAATGTCACGTGTGGCCGCCGCCTCGGCAAATGATGAGGAACATCGTCTAATTGCACGCTATGCAGCGCGCTTAGCGCAGGAGAATCGAGCGGTGAGTCCTTGGAGGCAGCTCACATTAAATTGATCTTAATGCTAGCCTTTCTTTTGTAGCCCTCGAATATGCCGAATGCGGAGAGCATTACGCCTATCGGCACAGACAATTCGCGTGCACAGCGCGAGCTGATCGCACAGCTGGAGTCGAAGAACAAGGAGATCATGCGTGAAATCGCGCGCCTGCGTCGCCAGCAGGAGACTGAGCAAATGGCGCCGGAGAATCCAGCGCTGATCAATGAGCTGCGCGCACTGAGGCAGCGCAAGGGCGAGCTGGAGGGGCATTTGGGCGCACTGCAGGATTCGCGGCGACAACTGATGGAACAGCTGGAGGGTCTGATGCGCATGCTCAAGAATCAACAGACTGCCTCGCCACGTTCCACGCCCAATTCGAGTCCTCGCTCAGGTAAATCCCCACCGATGCCAGGTGGCGGCGGAGCAGCAGGTGCGGCCACAGCGGCTGCTGGGGGCGGCGCCATGAGCGCTTTGCATGCTCAACAGCTGCAGCAGCTGCAACAGCATCCCATGCTGCGAACCACACAGCAACAGTTGCTGCAGCAACAGCAGCAGCAGCAGCAACAGCAACAACAACAACAGCAGCAACAAAATCAATCTTCCGCCAGCTTCAGTCAGAGCCAAATGGAGCAGCTCAATCAGATTAGCAGCGATATGCGCAGCGCCTTTGCCGCCAATGGCAGTGCAAGTGAGTATTTAGACCTAAGGGGCTTTTCGGGTTTTACCTTGACTTCACTCTGGTAAATGGAGTTGGATATTGGACGCCGGGTTATTCTTTTATTCGTCTAGGTTGGTTAAATGGATACATTCGATTGTTAGACTCAGTTCTCTCTCTTTTGCTGTCTCTCTTTCGTTGTCTCTCACACACACTATATATGATATAAATATGAATTAAGCTCTCTCACAATTGCCACACACATACACCTACATATATACTGAGCCACTGATCCAATAATCCACTGAATCACTGAGTTACTGATCCACTGAGCCACTGTCTACACACACACTTGTCAGCTGCGTATGTTTGCGTGTTACGAAGGAGCTATAATGTTTTCAATTTCTTGAAATTATCGATAAATTATTGTAGCTCATAAGGCAGGATTAAACGATCCATGATGATAGATAATAGTTGATATATCGATAAATAGTTTAAATTTGAATTACATGTTATCGATATCGATCCTTTGTTATCGATAACAAATATAATTATAACATGCTTTGTAAAATATAAAAATTAAATTAAAATTGGCTTGCCACTCTAAATAACAATATTCTATGCATATAGACTTAAATTTAATATATCGATAAATCGATAACATGTTGGCTTAATTTGTGGAAGAAAATATTGATAATTTTATATTATATAACTAATTCTCTATGTATTTACATATTTATTATATATTTACATTTACATATGCATATATATAGGTCATATATGTCAAGATATATCTCTTTATAAATTTTTGATAACACTTAATAGCGTTTCGTGACACGCTCTTGGCTGTTTCTGATCTCAGTTGTACACGATTATAGTTCACCCAATATTAAATATGTCTACAAATATCTCTCGCTTTAAATATATATATATGTGCGTATGCCTGCGATATATGTATATATGTACATGCATATATATTGTATGGCTTCACAGCCCCGTCGCCCATATTGAACGCCAATCCAATTGCCGATGCGGAGCTCAACGAAGCTGCCGACAACATAACATCGGCCATTTCAACGATGGTCAGCGATCTAAATGCAGGTAATTCTGAGCAGTTCCCAAAAACCAAAGAACATCTGAAATTTCCAATTCGAAATGCGAAAGTCGAAAAATAATAAAAATAGAAATTTGCTCGAAACACCCGCCCGTCGCGCCCTCTCGCTCTGCTATAGCTGCTGCTGCTCCTAGTTGCTTAATTTATATAAATATATATGACATAGCATATTTAGCTTATCTATCTATATCTAGTTTGATCACCTGCAATTTGCACCTGGCTTTTAGAGCTGTTTTCGTTTGTTTCCTTTTGGCACTGCATTTTGGCTCGAGCACCCAGGCTTTTAGGCACTGATTGAATGCTGTCTATCTCTGTCTCACATACACACACTCTCCACCTCTCTTTCTTTATCTCTCTTTCTCTCTCTGTCTGTGCTTTACTGTGTGTTCTCTGTCTGTTGCTTTCTTTGGCGTTTGTCCTTGCTGTATTTGCTCCAGGACAATCGAACAACGCCGCCGGCTACTTGCCGCAAACGCGTTTCATTTTGCCTTTGGGTAAGTTTTCCGGATAGAAATAGCGTCGAGTCCGAACATCGCGTGCAGCGTTGCCACCCAGTTTTCTTTACTTTACTTTTGTTTTATTGTTTCATATTTTTTTTCGTATTTTTTTTTTTTTTTTTTAGATTATTTCCCCAATAGACGGCATAAGAAAAAATGCTGCAAATGTTGAGTTGAGTTGTTTCTTTTTAATTTTGATTTTGTTTTTATATATACCTATATATAACTCCTATCGTAAACAAAACAAACCCAATTTGAAGCATATCGACACATCGAGGGTCGCGAATCGGCAGCTAATTCGTCCATCAATTGCGATTGCGATTGCGAATGTCAGAGTTTCGAGCAGATCTTTGGCAATGAGCACGAGGATGTGGAATGTGAGGGCGCTGCCTCGGCGTTGGCCACGCCCCTTTATACAGATCCCTTCGACGGGGATGTTCAGCTTGAAGAAGCGCAATTTGAATTGAATCGCCTGCTCGCGTATCGTCATCATCCCGAATTGTTTATCGATGATCAGGAGGCGGGATTTCCGGCCCTCCATGAGATCGGTGAGACAATCGATGAGCTGCAATTGATAATGCATGCTTACATTATGAAATATAGTTTGAATATATAAAAGACAAAAAACAATTCTTCAGGTAATATATATATGTATATATGTATCTAATGATATGCTATAGAAGTCATATATCATATATTACCGTATGCCTAAAGCCTCGTTAGTTTTACCGTTCATTTCGATTGTAGTTCTTGCGCGTGACTTTTTCATCCGCTTCAATTTTTTGGACTTCCCAATGGAGTTTATTTCCTATATAATAAACCTTAACCATTCAATATGATACACCAATGGCAGTGGGGTAGTCGGAAAAGGGAACTAGTTATATTATGTCAAAATGATATGTCTGAATTTATTCCTCTTATCATGGGATTTATATGAGATCCTTTTTTGACTATGCCGCTGCCTGTCTAGCCTCGAGGCCAGGCTTCATTTTGCACTCAAGTCGTTTCATATATATAATATATATAAATACCTGTACCTGAAGTTTAGTCTCTCTCTCTCTCGTTCACTCTCCCTTCTCTCTCTATCTCCCCTTCTCTCGTTCTCCCGTTCGTTCATTTTACATTCCACTCTCGAATCAGTTCATTTGGCATCTGAACATTGTGGCACATATCAGAGTTTCACTGTATTTAGCTAAAATATCTATAGAATAACAGAAAACATGTGCTAAAAAGGATGTTTAGCTTAGGCTTAGTTATTGGAATATATCAAACTGATTCTTATGCAATTTGCACACAATTTCAGATTTCGATGAGAACCAAACATATAATCCCGATTGGAATGAAAAGGTAAAGGATTTCGATATAGAAATCCTGCTAGAAACAGTTTCTTCTTTGTTTACATATATAAATATTTATAAATATCTTTTATTTCTACATGCACTCAAAATATGATAAATCATATTTAAATATATATTATTATTGATGTATGTAGCTTGTGTAAAACGTGATCTATATATATATAATTTTCTCGATATATATAATTTTCCCTTATTTTTTGTATTTTGGTATTGCATGCTAAAGTTTTAGAGTTGTGGGTAGCTATATAATTGTTGATATTCAATATATAATCTTTTTTCATATCCTGAACCCATTGTATTTCATGATCTGAATTCATCTAGAACAAAAGTTATTCATGTGCATTTTACAATTATTGGAATAACAGCTCTGTGCTGGGTTCAGGATATTTCCTAGTCGAGTATTACTAATTAAGACATTTATCTAATTCCTTTTTTGGTTTGTTATTTTTTTCAGGCAAATGCGAATAGCCAATGGCAGGAGCAATTTGCACAATGGAGTCTCAATTCCCAAAATAACTAGATGGATTCTAACTGGGCATATACATATATATAGAACTCTATATATACTTAGGCTCTCGCTTAGCTTTTTAAAGAAAAAAACTTAAATCTTATGTTTGATCTAGAGCAATTTATTTATTGACTAACTTAGTCTATATACTATCATATTATAATTTATAAAACTGACGTGTATATATACACATATATATACATCTTATATACGTACATTTGAAGTCTCTTGAATCTCAAAATTTTTTTGATTTCTCTGCTTTTGCTACAGAAATTTTTCAATTTTGTTAAATGCGCTTTTTTTTTGCACACTTGAAGTTGTGCAAACTATTCAAACAAATGGAAAATCAAATATAAATACAAAATACTAAATAGAAATTTATGTACTTAGAACTTAGAAATTGTTGAGCAGAAAAGAAAAACAAAACAAAAAAACATAAAATCAAATTCTAAATGCTGATTCCTTCAAGTTTAATCCCCCCTGCAAAAGAAAAGGCAGCAGTACAATAAATTATTAAAAAACAGACACTTTGATATACGATATAATAATTACATAAAGTATGCAATCTATACCTATATATACATACATCTATGAGCTGGAAGAAGTTAAAGAGAAACTAGAGAACTTTCAAAGTTTATACATTTAATATTTTGGGATATATTGTATTTTATGTTATATACATACAACAAAGCTGAGTTTTATTTAACAAAAAAAAAAAAAAAAAAAAACAAAAGGTTAAAGTATCCATTGTTATGTCGATACTATTTAAATTATATATCAATTTATATTATGCATTCATATAAACAAAAACAAAACATGTTATTACATATAATCGCAAATGAAGAACAAAATGAGATGAAAAAAAAAACAACAAAATCAGACATTTATAGAAATTATACATAATTAACCACTGAATAATGGAGAATATTACAAAAAAAAAGAAAAAAAAGTAAATAAAAATACATTTTAAACAATTCTAAATCAAAAGCTGTTTTACATTTTGAATTGAAAACTAACGCGCCTATGTTAACATAGTTATCGATAAGTGTAAAGTTATTAGTTAACAGCGACCCAAAATTCTGTAACAGCAACAGCGACGCAAAATGCTCAAGCAACCAGTGTTGTAAAATTGTCTAACAGTATCTGTTTCTTAATAGCGGTTTACAATTTACGCAAGCGCCCGCTGCCTCCGCGCTTTAGTATTCGAGCCATTCGTGTCGTGACAGCCGAAGTGTGCAGACGTCTTAAGTCAGAAAGCAGCAGCAAATCGTGTGTGTGTGTTGGAACTTAATTGCAATTCAAGTAAACTGGGCTTACACATAGACAACAGTGAGAGCGAGTTGAAGAGCGCGCGCGCACACACACACACACTTACACGTTAAATAAAGTAAGAAACCAGCTTAGAGCGAGCTAACAAGTGTGGGTCGATCGTTCAGCATCCGCGCTGCGCCGTGCAACAAAAAGAGAGAAAGCTAACTGTTTTTGTATATATATTTGGGCACGTCTTCAGCGCGTTTTTCTTGAACAGTTAAAAAAGCTGCTGTGGCCGTTGCAAATTAATAACAAAAGGGTGTGGTGCGAAATACTTGTGCATTAAAAAATCGAACATTAAACAGAATGTGGCAAGCTGAGTTAATGAAGATTAACAATTTGTGGCACGCATTGCTGCTTCTGCTGCTGGGGGCATGTGCACAGGCGCAACGAACGCCAACGATTTCGTACATTACACAGGAGCAGATCAAGGATATTGGCGGCACCGTTGAATTCGATTGCTCCGTGCAATATGCCAAAGAATATAATGTGCTCTTCCTGAAGACCGACTCGGATCCAGTCTTCCTGTCGACGGGCTCAACGCTGGTGATTAAAGATTCGCGCTTTTCGCTGCGCTACGACCCCAACTCTTCCACCTACAAGCTGCAGATCAAGGATATACAGGAGACCGATGCTGGTACCTACACCTGTCAGGTGGTCATCTCGACGGTGCACAAAGTGAGCGCCAACGTCAAGCTATCTGTGCGTCGTCCGCCCGTCATCTCCGATAACTCGACGCAATCGATTGTTGCCAGCGAGGGCAGCGAGGTGCAAATGGAATGCTATGCAAGCGGTTACCCAACACCGACCATCACATGGCGTCGCGAGAACAATGCCATATTGCCAACGGGTGCGTCTCATTCCCTATTATATGAATTATTTACTAACATTTGCTAACCCCGTCACTGCGCCCCCATTAACAGACGTTTAACCTGAAGCTTTACACGGCATGACATGTCTGTTGTTGCTTTTGGGGCGCTGTCCTCTCTTACGCTCTCATTCTCCCACTCTTTCTATGTGTGTGTGTGTGTGTGCGTGTGTGTGTGTGTGCGTGCGTGTGACCGTGACTCACTCAGGCGTCAGCGTTGCGCGTTTGTTTATTTGCTAGTTTCTAGACTTTCTTTAATGTTGTTGTGCACGCTTTGCGCTTTTTGCATTTTCCAGCTGTTCTTAAATACGTTTTATAGTTATTTGGCTCTTCAGTTTCTTATAATAAAATGTGCATTTGGAATTAATATGTTAGCCAAGTATTTCGGGGCGTTAAGCTTGGCTCAGCTTGAGCTCACTTGCTCTCTCTCTCCCTCTCTCCCCCTCTCTCTCCCTCTCTCTCTCTTTCACACACACACAGGCAGCTTGTGCTCTCTTTGCGCTCTTGAAGTTCGTTGTCTGTGCGAGTTGTTGTTGCTTTGCTTTCTTTGGAAATTCCAAACACTTGTACTTTTATGAGGCTCTCTTGTTGCTGCTGCGAAAAGCTAATAAACAGTAATTGAATAGCTCGGCTGTTTACCTGCAGCTAGCAAGGTCAATGCTAATCCCTTACAGGTGCGTAGTTTATGCTATATTCTACCTGTTCTAAGCACCTTGCGTGCCATAAACGACGCCGCGATGCCGTCGCCGTGCCGCTAGTTGTGCAGCCATAATTGATTTTTAAGCCTCGCAGCGTGGTTAACAAGATTGCAGCGTCACTTGCCTAATGCAGCCGGCAGCGACGCTAGCGGCGGTAGCCATGGCCAGCATCAATTAGGAAATACTAAGAAAGGTTGATGGAAATATTGAGCAGACGAATATGTTTTTCTAGAACTTCTTGAGTTTTACAATTAGGCTTAGGCAGCGGCTTAATATTCAGGGCTTAAGTAACGAACGGTTTCCATAGATCTATGCACCTGTAAAACAGTTAAAGGCCTTCAATTATAGACTTAACATGCATAATAACTTATTCTCGCTGTCTAGATCTGCGATGATAAAACGAATTTACTGTACATCTGTACAATAATAGACAATTTTAATATCTATTTAAATTGAAATATATTTTATAATTCTCTGATCAGGCTATGTATAATATATATATTTTATATCATTCTTATCAAATCTTAAAGAAAATATATTCACTAGGGACGTGGCCAATCAAGGAGTAACTGTATATGTTACCGTTTCACAGTATTATTATAAAATTGATAACCAATTTTATACATCCAAGCCACGCACTTTGCAATACTATTTGAACATACCTCGCTTCATTTATTCTTTGGACACTCCCGCCTAATTTAATGACCCTATATCAATCCCATTTCTATGCTTAGCTTGTGCAATCTTTAATTAGTTTGGCCTTGATTTGCTTTCTGCTTGGCATCGTCTATCAAAAGGCTATCAACTAGATTGTTTGGGTGTGTGTGAGCCCCGAGCCACGAGCTGGGGCACTTGAAACTGAAAGCTACTTAAGAACGACCTGGGCTGTGGCTTGGATGGATTGGATGGGGGCTCGAGCTTCGAGTATTTTATAGGGGCTTGGGACACGCTTCAGAAACTTGCTGCAAAGCTAGCCAGGGCGGTATAAATAAATATATATATATAAATATATATATATAAATACAATAAATCAAAGTTAAATGTGCAGAGTCCTTATTGAAGGATCAGCAGCAGCACCCGGCGTCGTCGTCGTCGTTCCCTTCTGTCAACTTTCACACGATATATTTTTTGCAGCTCTCTAATTTAAAGCGCTTGGACAAACAGAAATCGCGCTGCGCAGCTCAGCTTTGAAATGCGCCAACGAGCCGTGCAGTGCCGAAAGGTGCAGAGGTGGGTAGTTGGGGAGTTGGGCGTACAGGAGTGCTGCATATAGAGCTGTTTGGCAAAGAGAGTTTTGCTCCCTTGCTGTTGGCACTAGAGAAGCTTTTTGTGTACTCTGTGTACGTATTCGAGGCATTCGACAACTTCAGCACGCGCAATTGCTTCCGCAACTTGAAAACGCGCCGTTTGATGATGTTGGCAGCGAGGCGGAGGGGGAGGCAATATACAGCAAAAAAAAAGAAGGTGGGCGTGGCCGGGCAGCGTTTGAGGTGTGCGAGGCATGGTCTGAGGGCAAAAGGCACAAGCAGCAGGCAGCAGGCGTTGCTGCGCATCAGACACGGTTACGGCTTTGGTTCTGGGTACAGTGCAACACAAATAACATGAACAGCAACAGCAGCAACAATAGAAACTGCAACTGTTAAGGCCATGGCGACCGACCTCGCCCCTCTCTCGCGCGCTGCAGCGCCCCGGCGTGTGCATAATTTGTATTTTGATAGCCGGCATAAACAATGCAAACAATAAACAATATATATACTATACAATATACATATATATAAATTACAAGCCAAAAAGGTGAAAAACGAAAGCGAATACAAAGAAAGCGCGCACAAACCCTAAGCCCAAAAAACCCTATCCGTTACCCCTGCCCCTGCCACTGCCAGTGCTCCTGCTCCTGTTCAGTGGCTGCCCCCTGTTCAGCTGTAAGACTGCAAACAGACATTTGCCGCAGCCTAAGCAACCCTACCTTGCCCTTCCCTGCCCGATCCTACGGCAGCCAGCAGCAGAGGGTCTTTTGGGCTTGGGCGACGCCTTCGCCGCGAGCGCAAAAAAAAAAAAAAACAGAAAAACATGCAGAATGAAAAACAGCGACACGCACACAAACAACAGCAAACAAACAACAATAACAATAACAACGAGGCTGAAGGAACCCCTAATCAGGCGCTTCCGTTGGCAAAAGTGCGGCATGATGCTCCTTAGTCGACTAGTAGATATCCTGTAAGGCATATAAAGCTTCAACTTGCAGCTTGAATTGATATAGACTTCTAAAATTCTTGGAAGCGGAATTTCTATATGGAAACATAGCCGATTTACAGGATATATATAACTGCTAGGCAAATT
This sequence comes from Drosophila mayaguana, assembly GCA_037075325.1. Taxonomy (NCBI): domain Eukaryota; kingdom Metazoa; phylum Arthropoda; class Insecta; order Diptera; family Drosophilidae; genus Drosophila; species Drosophila mayaguana. Next base: position 1,811,117 of record JBAMCG010000016.1, on the reverse strand, counting down.
GCAGATATTAGAATATATTAGAATTTAGATTATAGGTATTAAATAGCACTGGTTCGTAGATATTTATATATAATATATAGTTAGATATAGACTTAAATGACAGCTGGCTGCTTCCTTCATATCCGACATATCCCATGCGCCTTGCACTTACAGGGTATTTTGGGCGTATGCGTACCTATGTGAATCTTTGACTCTCGCCATCAAGCGCTCAATTTGTGCTATGCCATGCAAATCGATGCGTGGACCTTTCATTGAGCCCAAGCGCTAACTTCGCACAGAATGAAGCACCTGGCTGTTTACCTTAGCCACGCCCCTGCCCCTGCCGCTTCGCTCTTTGCTTTGCCGTGCAAAAACTGCACTGGCCAGTGATTTAATTGCGACTCTTACCTTGGCCCAGCTACGGCAATTCACGTGAGGCCGAAAAAACTGAATCGAATGGAGTTTTCAATTTTCTAGAAATTTGAGCTGCGTTTGCTAAAAAAAGAAGAATATTAAAAGAAATGAAAATAATAAAATAAAATGCAAACAAACAATGACCCGGCCCCTTGCAATTTGCAACGCTCGCAAATTTGTTTCATGATTCGGACATTATTTGAAAAACAATAAAAAATAAGCCAGCTGTTGCCACAAACGAGGGCAGTTTGAATAGTAGTGGGGAAGCGGAGATATATTTGGAAAGGAAATAAAGTTTGCTTTTATATCAAAAAGTGAAGTTCTTCTTACCTTTAATCCTGTTGGATTTTTCTGCTTTGTGCTTTAGTTACTTCATTCCTCTTCTTCATGAACATGAAGAACATTTCTGGCATAAAAAGTGTCTAAATAAGATAAGTACGCGCTTATCCCGAATGTTTAGATGCCAATCGAGCGATAAGTTTTCGAAATAACATTTTTCTTAGGCCGCAGCCAATTGACGCTAATTGGACAATAATGTGGAGCGAAGCATAAAGATATGCTCTTGAGCTGTACATACTATATGCATATATATATCCGATAGATCTCAATATGTATGTGTGATCGCTTGTCACATGAATGCCTGAAGCTTCTCCCTCATCCAAGCCCATTTGCCAAGAGTGAGCTCTACTTGAGCGTGAAAACGTTTATGCAAATTAATACAACTCGAGCGCATTTTTTTCAAGTGCTCCAATTGCGTAATCAAATACCAAATACAATTTCAATTTGAACTTCCCTAAGCTGCTGTTGCTCTCTAAGTAGCCCAAGGGTGAAAACACCCATTTTATGTAAATTGCATTCCGAAGTTATTTTTTTTTTTTATGAAATTTACGCTTAAACATTTCGTTGCGCAATCGATGCGGCACTACAGATCGCAACGGGGCGTGGCTAAATTAGTTGCCCTTGTTGCCAAAATATATTTAATGATAAATTTCTAGTATGCCACTCAAAAAGTCAGCCCGCCCCAGCACCCCCTCATTCGTAATACCCTCTCCAAATACAATTGAATTTGTATCTGTTGGCTGCATCCACTTTGATACTGTTCAAATATTTGCAAGTAATTATGAGAGAGAGAGCGAAAGGGAAGCAGTTGAAGAGTTGGGGCTATTTATGCTTTTATTATTGCATATGCAGGCATAATTCCCTTCTCTCCCTCTCTCGCTCTCTCTTTCTGTCTCTCATGTATATATAGTCCCTCTTCTCCCTGTCTCTTGGGTCTACTGCTTTTAGAATGTGGCATTGTGTCTGTGAGCGTATTACGGCGCTGTGTTCTACTTGCCAGAGGTAGAATAGAATAGCGAGAAAGCAGTGGCGTGTGCTAGGCATTTGTGCTGGACTAGGAGATACCCTGTAAATGTGTGTTGGAGTAAGCAACAGTAGAGTGAAGTAGAGTACAGATGGGAAGCAAAGAACATAATGGAAATTTCATACAGTATGCTTAGCAATGATTGACGACTAAAGGACACCCTATAAATATCATAAATTTCGTAAAGTAAAGTGAATAGCAGCAAGTTTGTATATAGTAACAGTCTATACAATTATAGAGTGTAGTAGAACCGGAAATAGAAAAGTCCTGTAAATAATAATCTGAAAGAGGGCTACGATGGATTAAAGAGCAACTGAAATCACTAACATGTCTAGCCATAAAGTCCTTAGTTATTTTACCGAGCTCTTTGTCCACTATATATACCCCATGTCCAGAAACAGTTACAGGGTATTGCCAACTAACAACCACAAAACAACAATATACGATATGATGACGTACTGGAAAACTTGTTTATGAATGTTGGTTGCTAGGGCAACGACCAGCAAAAACCGGCAACAAGAAGGGATTGGTAACTAGGCACCGAGCAACGGGGAACGGGAAACGGGCAAAGGACAGTGGACATTGGACACTGGACAATGGGTAGAGGGGCTTTTTACTCTTTACTTTGACGTGGCTAAAAGTTTAGCTGTAAGTGGCCAGCTAACCTGTTAGTTAATTGCTGGGCCTTTTACGATAGATACATACATATATACCCTCTACAGCCTTAACGCCTTTTGCGGCAGACGATTTGGCTGTAAAACCGCCAAATCCCAAGCGCTCTTGGTTTTCCTTGGCTCAAGCGAGGAGCGGAAGAGTTTTCAAAGCGAACGCTTGGTATTGCTTTTTGTTCTTCAACGAGATGGGGTCTAATGCGGCGAAAGGAAAAGGAAGGAAGACGCAGCAAGATAGCAATGGAAACGAGTGTTTGGAGTTCATTTTTATAATTTAACGTTTCCCGGGAAAGGAAAGATTTGAGTTCTAATTAGGCTAAATGTTTGAACAACTTAATGTTCTTCTAAGCTATATAAACTTAATGTTTGTTTGGATGAGCAACTTAGGAAAGGCGTTCTTTTTCTATAAGGCATTGTCTATAGTGCAGTTCCTATAATGCTCAAGTTATACAACCAGTCTGAGTGTTAGCTCTATGGACTGAACAGAGTTTTGTATGTTAAAATGAAATGTTAGACTGCAGCATGTTAGGCCTCTCGCTACCAAGCTCGCATTTATTGACCAACTTTTTACTTTCACGCATTACAAATCGTGGGAAATATAATATAGAAAACCGGCTCAGACATTTGCCATATCTAAACCTATTTTGTTGCTTTTTTGCTTGCCTAACTCAAATTTCACAGCACATTTTCCGCCATTTTGTGAGTTTACCTTTTCGCTATAACCTTTTAACCCTAAGCCCAAAGTAAGCTTAAGGGTTTGCTGTGCACAGCTAGACAAATATATATATATATATATATATATATATATATATATATATTTTACTTATGTAGATCTGTGTGGCTCTTTTCGTTTTCATTCTCATTTCCATTGTTCATGGCGCTTATCACGCGTAATTCACGTATTTCAATGCAATTTCTCTATTTACTTAGCACTTTCATTGTCCCATGTCACACGCAGGACAAATCCAACCGGCTTTTTAATCCTTATCACATTTGGTTTGGGGTACGACATGTCCCTCCCTCTGCCGCTCCTCGCTCTCTCTTTTTGGGTGTGCAATATTTGTGTTTATTTTCAGGATTTATGCGTATTTATTTAGGCACACTCCGATTCTCAGATATTGCAGGAGATTTATACCTTCTCTTTGTTATTATTGCTATTTTAATAGCTGTTATATGGAGATTTATTTTGGATTAGTGCTTGAAAAACGCTTCTGTGCATGTGTCGTCAAAATGAACTGGTTCAGTCAGTTAAGGACTATACTTCTTGCTTAGTTGAATGATACGAGAGGTGATTGAAGGTGATTGAAGGACTCATGCTCTAAGTTGAGCTAGACTTTGTCAAGAACTATTGCAGCTAAGCGACCAACTTGAAATAGAACTGGAAGTTGTAAAATTATTATGTATTGCTCCTGAACCACTCACATAGTAGAGGACCTGAACTAGAATTTCCTATTCTACTTATATATTATAGTAGAAATGCTATATGCACTCCCAAGTACAGTCTGCACATAAATTCAATCAGACGACATTTTTTTTGTATCAAAAAAATAAAAAAGTAATCTGCACTAAAAAACTCAATTGAGTTGGTTCTTTTGTGAGTGTTGAACTGCAAAATTCTTCAGTTACTCGGTTAAGTGTATGTGTTTGTGTGTGTGTGTATTATAAATCCAATAAATGGCATGCCGGGTAGCTATAATGTGCTCTACTCGAAGAAATCACTTTTCAAAAGTCAACAACACAGAGTGGAGTGCAGATATATATATATATAGAGAGAGAGGGAAGTTATACAAGGTTTACAGGTTATAGAGAGTGTGTGCGAGAGAGAGAGAGAGAGAGGTAGGCTTGAAGCGCTGTGGGGGTGGCTCAAGTCTCGCTTGCGTCCGGAGGGTGTCTCGTTTTTGTGGGCTTGCGGTTGCTGTCGCTGAGAGATTGTTGAAGGTTGATGCGTTAGCCACCAAAGTGGGTGCATTCACATGTCTCAAGAGCTTGTTATATGCTCGATATATACACATAGATATATATATATATACCACCCACAAGAAGAAGAAGAAGATGCAGAGGAATATGGAAGATGACTTCTCATAATGTAGATGTGTTGATGAGTTTCGGGTGACAAAACAGGAAGAGGCGACAAATTTGCACAGCTATGCAATTTTTAATAAGAATAACAGAGCAGACACAGAGACAGTGAAAGAGAGAGAGAGAGTTGCGAAAGAGAAGACAGATATGTTGCAATGCGTGCTGCAGAAGGTGTTGCCGACCTGTGACAGATGAATGAAAAGTGTCTAGAAGTTAAATTTTTAACCACAAGTAACTCGAGTTGGGAAAAATCGTGTGAGCTGATATGGCAGAAGACAAGAATAAGGTATATTTTATATATTCTGTAATGAATAGATATCCAAGGTGTGGTAAATATAACATATGATATTCCTCGGGTTGTAAGTCTAAGTCAACTCATAAAACTAGATGTCTAAAAGGGTTTTAAAGGGGAGTTCTGGAATACCTTAGTTAGTCGAGTTGCAAGATTAGAGTTTTATAATTCTTTTCTTACATACCTTAAGACATTTCCAACAAGCATATCATAGCTAAGAGACTGTACTGCATTTCATACAGACATAAGATATATGATCTATATACGAAACGTTAAGCAAAAACCAAATCAACGCACGAAATCTCTCGTCTAGAAAAAAGTGAAAATTGCATTAGAAGCAAACAACGTGTGCGCACTTTTTAATTGGATTTCAGACTAGGCTAGAGCTAGAGCAAGTGAGAGAGAGAGAGCGCGGTTAGGCCTGGCAGAAGAGTGGCAGAAAGAGAGATGGAGGACGCGACATGACTCCAGCTGGAAATGAAACTTGTGCTGTGCCTGGGCTTTGCCTTTGCTCTGACGCTGTGCAACGTGCTGAAATAATGTGGAGCGTCATTAAAAGCTCAGCTGGCGTCGCAGTCGCAGTCGACGTCGTCGTTGACGTTGCAGTTGACGCTTTGCTTATGATGAGTCACATGAGATTGTTGTCGTTGCTATGTTGCATTAACATTCATAATTTCCACATGGCAGCGTTGCTTAGAACCAAATGGAAAGCGCACTTCGACTTCGCTGCAATCCGTTTTGATGCCGTCACTAAGCCACCTGGACTGCTTCTTTAACCCGGCTTTGCCTCAACTCCATGTTGACATTTCAAGAGTCGATTGTGTTTTGTCGTTTTGCTTTCTGCTTTCTGCTTTCCGCGCTTTTCCTAAACTTCAAACCAAGAGCAACAACAACCAGGAAATTGAAAGGGAAAAGCAAATATGGCCACGGGCAGCTGTTCAAAAGGGATGGGGAGGCAAGGAAGGTACACCTCTACCTCCTGGCCACATTTTCCATCAATTTGACGTTTTTTTGGCTGAATTGCCCTCGCCTCATGCTGTCGCTGCTTTTGATTGGTGCGAATAGATTTTTGCATGCCATTTAATTTTCATCAGACCTTAAACAGCGGTGGTTGTTACAGGCCAAAATGGCGCCGTCTAAACGTAGTTTACCATAACCAAAATCGTTATATATACATGTGTATATGTATGTATATACATGTGCTGCAACCCTTCGATTTCCCAACAACTTGTCACAAATTTTCCAAGTCAGCGCGCAACGAAATGAAAAAAAAAAAACTAAACGTTTGGCGATAAACAAAACTGTGATGCTAGGCATAGGTACGGCAGTTAGGGATAGCAGCTAGGCCCAGTGGTAGGGGTAGTTTGTGCTACCCTCAAAAATATACATAACTCAAAAACTCAACAGCTTGAATATATATTTTGACGGAGGCTCGCTAAAAGTTGTTGATGGTCCGCCAGGTGAAAGCAACTGCCTCAATAAATTCATGATGGTTTGATACTCTACAGTGGGGCATGATCAATGCGAGAAGAAGTGTGTAACGATATGATTTAATGCTTGGAAAACCATAAAAACCAGACTTCACTCTGGCTCTAGCAAATTTGCCTTCAATAGAATTATTAGAATCATATTCTGAGAATATATATAGTGAACCTCCCGCTGGCAAATGAATATCTTTAAATTATAATATGATATCTCAGTTTACGCTAATGGGAATCATTTACTAAACTAGTATATGCCAGAGCTAAGACCTTCGCATTTTCGAAATGAAGAAGTTGAGAGAAAATGTAAAGAAATTCAAACATATATATATAACATATATATATTTTATATAATTTGTTCATCCATCCATTCTATTATCTAGTTTCTAGACATTGTCTTAGCCATAAAGTTGCCCTATTCACAGCTCACCTGTATTTTGTTTGGTTAGGGTATACGAATTGTTGTCTGCTCTTATCTCGTTCTCTCTTGCTTCGGTTTATAACCTTTTACCTTTGCTGCGCTCCAGCCTGAATGCATTTCCTCTGAGTCGGCACATTTTTGTGCGCTTTTTGGTGAGACCTTCTACAAAAGAGGCCTTGTTACATTTCGCATCCTTTTTCATATTACTTTGTTTCTAGGGAGCAGGTATTACCTGCTGCTGCCGTTGCTGCTGCTCTTACCTGTGCCTCAAATGGTTGCCTCGACTGCCGCTGCTGCGGCTTCATCTTATTTATTTCGTCTTCTGCTCTTTTCTCACCTTGCACTTTGCACAATTTTCCTGCCTTTGCCTTTAACTGACAATTTATCTCTGGCTGTTTGCCCAAGGGACGTCATTACTCGTTGTTGTTGCTGCTGCTACAAGCAGGTTCCTTAGCCTGGCCTAAACAAATGCTGTCGTCTGTCTGATTTTTCATTACCAACGCTCCTGAGCCGGCATATGTTTGTGTTTTCCTTTCATTAGTTAGGCTGTCTGCCTGCCTGCCTGTTGGCAGCTAAACACATACACTTGCACACACACACACACACACACCTGAGTTTTTCCCGCTTATCATTGCAACTTCTCCTGCCCCTTGAAGCAAAGTGTTTTTAATTCTCTCATTAGAAACTGAAATTACAACGCAGCATTTAGACTCTGACTCTGACTCCTACTGTGACTGTGTCGCTGACTTCAGCTCCAGCTCCAACTCCAAGTTCCGACTCTGTCTACCCCGCGCTCTTTAATTTCGCCTCTACAGAGCGAGCTGCGAGTGTATGAGTTGCATCATTTCCGGCTGGGCCCTGCATTAGCTCCATTTGTATCATTATCTCTCTCTCTCTCTCTCTCTCTCTCTCTCTCACTCACTCTCTCTCTTTCTGTCGGACATCTCCCCTCTTCTATATCATTTTCAGTTGAATGCGGGCTTTCAGCATTTGCTTGTTAATTGAGCGCGGTGTCAGGCTCCATTTCCAGTTGGCATCATTCTCAATTTGTCATATTTAAAACGTGTTCTTTCTCGCTCTTCTTCTTGCTACTTCTGTACATCAATCAGTTGAGTTTAGTCGGTTATGCTTGACAATTAAAGGTTAACACTTGATATGAGCTCGAAAGTGTTTTTCAGGATTCATTTATAGGAAATGTGAATGGATTATAGAAGAATAAAGAATATAGATTATATCATCTCCATGAGTTGTGAGAGCAAAATATAATAATACCTCAAGGTCTTATGCTATGATATACTCAAACTGCTTGAAAATTGGCAAATATTACTTATATGGTTTTGTGGCATATTATTATATAAATCACAAAGAATAACAGCGGATTGCCTGAGGTCTTCAGTCTGTCTGTCTAGTCTACTCGAATGATATATGGCTATGTGTATAATTATAATAGTCCCTACATTATGTGTAAGGGTAATTGGATATTTCTGACTTAAAGAGCGCCTTGTTATCGAAATGATATATGAACTGCAAATCGTAATTAGGGAAGTGGCAGCAGGGCGAAGGGTACATTATTTTGACTGCATTGTTTATCCTGCACATTTGATATATGATCCGTAACTCTATGCCGTATTAAGCCTAATTAGCGTCACTTCATAGCAACCAAAGGAGAATAATGGAAAAACAAATTCATACTCAGGCACTCATGTGCGGGAATTATTCATCTAGCTATTGTGAATGGGTTTTCTTCGTCACAGTTTTTCTCGCTGCGCTTAATAAATTTAACCTAAAATGTCAACATTTGTGCGTAATTCTTGACATTAATTACAAACATGAACTCAAAGACACAGAAGAACTCTCTTCTTCTCCAACTCTTCCTCTCTCTATCTGTCTCTTTCTACAATAGAAAGTTGAGACTCGCTTCTTGTATTGCATATTTAAAAGCTAATTAAATTTCTGTTTTGGCATTTTCCCTAGATTTTTTGGGTTTTTGTTTTCAGCCACGCCCTATTTGAATTTTGTAGTACAATTGCTTAAAGACTCTTCAGCTTAGCTTAATGACTTGGTAGAACGCTTTGCTCTTAGCAGATCGCTTAGCTTCTCGGCGAACGGTTAACTTATATCGCCATGTTCGACCTGACCTGCATCTCATTTCATGCAACAGAACACATGTTCACAAATTTCACACTCAACTTGACTCGCAGCAATTTGTCATCAGGCAGGGAGAGGGGAGGAGGAGGAGGGAGGTGGCATGGGTATACGGGTATACGGAATTGGGAATTTCGGAATGGGCACAGTTCGTTATGGCCACTGCGTTTAGTTCAACCTGCGAGTGGGACACGCTCTGTCACGCTCTTGCACTTGGTATTCTCCCAATGACACGTTCAGGCAAAACAAAGGCAACAATGAAATGTGACATATACCCTGTAAATGGCACTTATGATAACTGGGCAGAGTGGAAGAGATGTGAGAAAGGAAATTGTGAAAATTGAAATGTGAAGAAAACGATAATTTCATTTGAATATACCCTGTAAATGTTGAGTATGAGGATAACAGGAGAAATGTAGATGGCGCTGTAAGGCAGGCTTGTAAGCTAGCAATGCTATGTTTTTTATTTATTATAAATATACCCTGTAAATGCGTTAAGCATGAATAGAATGTCTTAATTGAAAACATAAATAGGACAGCAAGTTTTAGAAATTTTACAAGTGCTAGAAATGTGTTCAATAGAAGGATCGTCTCTATTTATATCTATATCTATCTAAATTGTACTGTCGATATGTACAGGCATTCATTTTCCTTTGCCTTTTTCTACAGGGTATTCACCTACCTAGCAACAGCTACTACTGAGTCGCACATAGCTTGGCCAACTGTGTATACAAACCTGATTCGCTTCGGGCTAATTAAATAGAAGCCTAGTGACAGTTGATATATATTTTCTTGACTTCAAAATGAATTTCTCTTGCTGCCGCTGCCCGCATCTGACGGAGCAACTGTAGCTGTAATTGCAGCAGCATCTGCATCTAAAGTATTTCAATTGAAATTTCAGCTTAGCTATGCAATTCGATTGTCGTCAGGCATTGCCCTTTACTCCCTGTATCTGCCTCTCTCTCTAGCTCTCTCTCTCTCTCTCTCTCTCTCTCTCTCTCTCTCTCTCTGATGGCTGTCAATTCAATTTTAATCAAATGCGTTACTTCGATTCCCCAGCGCAATTAATTTGAAATGTTTCAGTCGAATGAGCAGACGCCTATATGTACATATATATGTATGTATGTATCATTCACATTTATAACTCATATGCCTCACCCCCTCGACCCCTTTTGGCCCGCATATTCAGGCATTTTGCATAGGGTTGTCCATAAGGCATATTTCCGTGGCATTCCGTCCCGCTGCTCGTCGCTCGCTGTTGGCTTGTTGGCCCGGTCAACGCTCCGTGTGCTCGCTGCCAATTGTTAAAGCCAAATGGTTGTAAGAGCCACAAATGTTCGCTAGAGATGAGCGCGTGCTTTGCATTTGATTCGGAATGCGCGAAGCACGAATGCAGATGATGAAAAATTTATAGTGGCTTACATATAATAATAATGATAATCATAATGATCATTATCATTTCTGGACAATGCCATCGGCCAATTGACTATGACGACGACAGGGATAATTCTCATCAAGACAAAGATAAAGACAATGACAATGATAATGGTAATAATAATGGGAATGATAATGGCAAATTATGAAAGCAATGAAATGAACTATACATCAAATCCCACCGTATCTCTCCCCCTTTTCCAACCTCCCTTAATCAATCATCAGAAAAAAAAACAAATATTTTATTTTTAAATATTTTGAAATTACTTCATACAGTTAAAGTTATCTAATATTTACATGGCATATGCCTGTTCGTGCTCATATCGCTCATTAATTTTAACCTCACTTAAGCACACGCACTACCCCGCCCTCAGGTGGGTGCCCAGGTAGCTGCACAGGTAATCGACAGAGAGCGCATTGCACTCGTTTTCAACTTCCGGTTATGAGCTGAATGAATGCGAGCACCTTTTGCATTCGCATTCCCATTCACGTTTACGCTTCAGTTGATGCAGAAACTCGCATTCCTACCTCCCCCGCCCCACTCTCGCTCCCCTTGCACTCCACTCCCAGCTGCATGCGCGCGCTCTTCAACACACAAAAGTTAGTTTGCAAAAATGTTGACTGTGTCTCTAAATGGTTTGCTGCTTGTTAGAGGTCATTAACGTGACTATTGTTGTAGATATGTACATAATGTACATAGGCACTCGACGTGGCAGTTCCAAAAAAAAAGGTCACCCGCTATCTGAGAGTCAGCGGATGCGCCGCGGCGCCTCATTAAAATCAGATTTGAGTGCACAAACACAAAAGCCGCAGCGAGCGAGCATTAACTCCAGTTTCG
>JBAMCG010000015.1:0-70521 GCA_037075325.1 Drosophila mayaguana | reverse complement strand
GCTAGATATCCAATCGGAGCAGTGGTGCCGATGGTTGAGGTCACGCAAGTCGTGTTAGGTATCCGTGGGTTCAAGACCTATTCGATCACATTTTCTTTTTCATAAATTCGATATTTTATTGGGAGGGTGCGAGCTTGAATGAATAGCACTTAATATTTTTCATTTTCTTAGTCGAAAATTGTTATAAGTTTAAATTTGTTTCTTTTTACATAGATAGCTCTCAAATGCTTATACGTAGATATATACATACATACATATATACATACGTATATAAAATACGTACATATACAAAAAAGTCTGCCTACACAATTTCAGCACGTGCTCATTGGTATGTGTTTATGTATGTACATAAAATGCGCACTCTAGCATTTTCTAAGAATCTCAATTGCGATTGATTTGTCTTTGCATTGTTTTTGAATTCGCAGCCGCTACTTTGGTTTTTCTTTGCTATATGGCAACCTACGAATAATGTCATTTCGTTTTAATTATCATTATTGCATTATTGCGAGTGCCGCGGTGGCGCTGTAGGCAAAGGCGCGGAATGCTCTTATTATAGCTATTTTGTTGAGGTGCGAGTTCAAATCCCGCGGAAAACTTTTTTAAAAATTGAAATTTTATGTTATTATCATTTCGTTTATATTTTTTTTCAATTTCATAAAAATGTTTCCTTCCGTCTTATGAATATCTACAAAGCTTATTTATATATATAAGTGACGCACGCATACATGTATACATTTCTTAGTTGGCTGCTACAAATGCCGATTCGCCACGCCTCTAGTGGGCGTTGTTGTGGTTGTGCTTCGAACCCCGGGGAAAACTTTTAATTTTTTTAAGATTTATAATTTAATTTTTATTTTTTAAATTCCACAAAAATGTTTTCTTCCGTGCTATCAATGCCTATTAAGTCTATTTATATATATAGATGGCTCACGCATATAAATGTCGCAATTTGACACTAGAAATGGCGATTGCCACGCCCCTAGTGGACGTAGAAACCTCTTTTTTGGCCCGTTCTTAGAACAAGCTAATGGTAACCCAACTGCAAAATTTGAATGCTTACGCTCAAAAAATGTGAAAATTACAGGGTATTTTTTGATATGCCACGCCCCTAAAAAGGCGTAACAACTATTTTTGGGCCATCGATAGAGAAGGCTACCAGTAACTTATTATCCAAATTTGAAGCTTCTAGCTCTATAACTGTAGGAGATATAAACTTTTGCGGTTTGCCACGCCCCCTGTGGGCGGAGATATATCCACTATAGCTTTTTGGTCTTGGGTGATCAACCCGAGTATATATACCAAATTTCAGGTCTCTAGCATCAATAGTGCCCCAAATATACCAGAATTTGAAAAATCACTATATCTTCAGATCCGATTTGCCACGCCCCTAGTGGGCGTAGACATATAATTTTTTAACCAATCTTTATAGAATTGTAGCATTAGCACACATGCAAAATTTGAATGTTCTAGCTTTAAAACTCTAGGAGATACAGTTTTACCCGATTTGCCACGCCCCCAATGGGCGTAGATATATCCGCCATAGCTTTTGATTTTGGGTGGTCAACACGAAGCTACGTTCTAAATTTCAGCGCTCTAGCTCTTCAACTAACATGATTTCTGGCATATCGGAAAATGCATTTTCCGATTTGCCACGCCCCTAGTGGGCGGATCTGGAAAATTTTAACACTTTATAAATCGGAGATATACACGAGTATGTGTTCCAAATTTCAAGTCTCTAGCTCTAATAGCGCCGAAATAGATTGCGTTCATACGGACAGACCGACAGACGGACGGACAGCAAGACTTCGTGAATTCGTATAAAAATATTAAATAATATTGCATTTTCCCAATACAGATGGTTATTCAAGAATTAATTGATAAATTCTGCTACTATATGCTGGAAACCCTAAAAACTAATAGATTTTTGTTATTTTGATGCTCTAATAATACAAAAAATTTAAATAATTTTGCATTCTCCTAATAAAGATGGTTATTCAAGAATTAATTGATGAATTCTGCTACTATATGCTGGAAACCCTAAAAACTAATAGATTTTTGTTTTATTTGATGCTTTAATAATAAACAAGTAAGAACGTTGCAGTTGGGCGTTACCAACTGCGGAATACTCATTCACATTCCGGCTCTAGCATGTACAATTTTCAATATGACACGACACAAAAAGTGGCCTACAAATTATTTTTATACCCTGAACCCATTGAAAATGTGAAATCAGGGTATAATGTTTTTGTTAAAATGTATGTAACAGGTAGAAGGAGGCGTGGCAGACTCCATAAAGTATATATATTCTTGATCAGGACGACGAGCTGAGTCGATGTCCGTCTGTCCGTGATACTAGAGACATGTACTTTGGCAAATTCATGCATTTCAATTTTATAATCACGATATAAAAGTTTCATGAAAATAGTCCATCAACAAGAAAAGTTATTAAACAATTAAGTTCCCATAGTAAGCCCACGCTGCAGTTAATGCGTGTTTATGCGTGCGTGCCTCTGTGTTTGTGTTTCTTTTGAAGCAGAAAAAAGCGAAGAATTCTTGAAATATCAGTTCCTGGAAGGGATCAGGGGATTTCGTAGTCGAGCAGTCTACAGACAAAACCGCGCCTTCTAGCCTATTCTAGGAATTGCGATTGATTTCTGAATTTTTCAGTCGTTATTTTAGTTTTGTGAGATGACGCTCTAGCACTGAAGTTATATATATAATTTTTTGCTACTAGATATCCAATCGGAGCAGTGGTGCCGATGGTTGAGGTCACGCAAGTCGTGTTAGGTATCTTAGGTATCGTGGGTTCAAGACCTATTCGATCACATTTTCTTTTTCATAAATTCGATATTTTATTGGGAGGGTGCGAGCTTGAATGAATAGCACTTAATATTTTTCATTTTCTTAGTCGAAAATTGTTATAAGTTTAAATTTGTTTCTTTTTACATAGATAGCTCTCAAATGCTTATACGTAGATATATACATACATACATATATACATACGTATATAAAATACGTACATATACAAAAAAGTCTGCCTACACAATTTCAGCACGTGCTCATTGGTATGTGTTTATGTATGTACATAAAATGCGCACTCTAGCATTTTCTAAGAATCTCAATTGCGATTGATTTGTCTTTGCATTGTTTTTGAATTCGCAGCCGCTACTTTGGTTTTTCTTTGCTATATGGCAACCTACGAATAATGTCATTTCGTTTTAATTATCATTATTGCATTATTGCGAGTGCCGCGGTGGCGCTGTAGGCAAAGGCGCGGAATGCTCTTATTATAGCTATTTTGTTGAGGTGCGAGTTCAAATCCCGCGGAAAACTTTTTTAAAAATTGAAATTTTATGTTATTATCATTTCGTTTATATTTTTTTTCAATTTCATAAAAATGTTTCCTTCCGTCTTATGAATATCTACAAAGCTTATTTATATATATAAGTGACGCACGCATACATGTATACATTTCTTAGTTGGCTGCTACAAATGCCGATTCGCCACGCCTCTAGTGGGCGTTGTTGTGGTTGTGCTTCGAACCCCGGGGAAAACTTTTAATTTTTTTAAGATTTATAATTTAATTTTTATTTTTTAAATTCCACAAAAATGTTTTCTTCCGTGCTATCAATGCCTATTAAGTCTATTTATATATATAGATGGCTCACGCATATAAATGTCGCAATTTGACACTAGAAATGGCGATTGCCACGCCCCTAGTGGACGTAGAAACCTCTTTTTTGGCCCGTTCTTAGAACAAGCTAATGGTAACCCAACTGCAAAATTTGAATGCTTACGCTCAAAAAATGTGAAAATTACAGGGTATTTTTTGATATGCCACGCCCCTAAAAAGGCGTAACAACTATTTTTGGGCCATCGATAGAGAAGGCTACCAGTAACTTATTATCCAAATTTGAAGCTTCTAGCTCTATAACTGTAGGAGATATAAACTTTTGCGGTTTGCCACGCCCCCTGTGGGCGGAGATATATCCACTATAGCTTTTTGGTCTTGGGTGATCAACCCGAGTATATATACCAAATTTCAGGTCTCTAGCATCAATAGTGCCCCAAATATACCAGAATTTGAAAAATCACTATATCTTCAGATCCGATTTGCCACGCCCCTAGTGGGCGTAGACATATAATTTTTTAACCAATCTTTATAGAATTGTAGCATTAGCACACATGCAAAATTTGAATGTTCTAGCTTTAAAACTCTAGGAGATACAGTTTTACCCGATTTGCCACGCCCCCAATGGGCGTAGATATATCCGCCATAGCTTTTGATTTTGGGTGGTCAACACGAAGCTACGTTCTAAATTTCAGCGCTCTAGCTCTTCAACTAACATGATTTCTGGCATATCGGAAAATGCATTTTCCGATTTGCCACGCCCCTAGTGGGCGGATCTGGAAAATTTTAACACTTTATAAATCGGAGATATACACGAGTATGTGTTCCAAATTTCAAGTCTCTAGCTCTAATAGCGCCGAAATAGATTGCGTTCATACGGACAGACCGACAGACGGACGGACAGCAAGACTTCGTGAATTCGTATAAAAATATTAAATAATATTGCATTTTCCCAATACAGATGGTTATTCAAGAATTAATTGATAAATTCTGCTACTATATGCTGGAAACCCTAAAAACTAATAGATTTTTGTTATTTTGATGCTCTAATAATACAAAAAATTTAAATAATTTTGCATTCTCCTAATAAAGATGGTTATTCAAGAATTAATTGATGAATTCTGCTACTATATGCTGGAAACCCTAAAAACTAATAGATTTTTGTTTTATTTGATGCTTTAATAATAAACAAGTAAGAACGTTGCAGTTGGGCGTTACCAACTGCGGAATACTCATTCACATTCCGGCTCTAGCATGTACAATTTTCAATATGACACGACACAAAAAGTGGCCTACAAATTATTTTTATACCCTGAACCCATTGAAAATGTGAAATCAGGGTATAATGTTTTTGTTAAAATGTATGTAACAGGTAGAAGGAGGCGTGGCAGACTCCATAAAGTATATATATTCTTGATCAGGACGACGAGCTGAGTCGATGTCCGTCTGTCCGTGATACTAGAGACATGTACTTTGGCAAATTCATGCATTTCAATTTTATAATCACGATATAAAAGTTTCATGAAAATAGTCCATCAACAAGAAAAGTTATTAAACAATTAAGTTCCCATAGTAAGCCCACGCTGCAGTTAATGCGTGTTTATGCGTGCGTGCCTCTGTGTTTGTGTTTCTTTTGAAGCAGAAAAAAGCGAAGAATTCTTGAAATATCAGTTCCTGGAAGGGATCAGGGGATTTCGTAGTCGAGCAGTCTACAGACAAAAGCGCGCCTTCTAGCCTATTCTAGGAATTGCGATTGATTTCTGAATTTTTCAGTCGTTATTTTAGTTTTGTGAGATGACGCTCTAGCACTGAAGTTATATATATAATTTTTTGCTACTAGATATCCAATCGGAGCAGTGGTGCCGATGGTTGAGGTCACGCAAGTCGTGTTAGGTATCTAGGTATCGTGGGTTCAAGACTTATTCGATCACATTTTCTTTTTCATAAATTCGATATTTTATTGGGAGGGTGCGAGCTTGAATGAATAGCACTTAATATTTTTCATTTTCTTAGTCGAAAATTGTTATAAGTTTAAATTTGTTTCTTTTTACATAGATAGCTCTCAAATGCTTATACGTAGATATATACATACATACATATATACATACGTATATAAAATACGTACATATACAAAAAAGTCTGCCTACACAATTTCAGCACGTGCTCATTGGTATGTGTTTATGTATGTACATAAAATGCGCACTCTAGCATTTTCTAAGAATCTCAATTGCGATTGATTTGTCTTTGCATTGTTTTTGAATTCGCAGCCGCTACTTTGGTTTTTCTTTGCTATATGGCAACCTACGAATAATGTCATTTCGTTTTAATTATCATTATTGCATTATTGCGAGTGCCGCGGTGGCGCTGTAGGCAAAGGCGCGGAATGCTCTTATTATAGCTATTTTGTTGAGGTGCGAGTTCAAATCCAGCGGAAAACTTTTTTAAAAATTGAAATTTTATGTTATTATCATTTCGTTTATATTTTTTTTCAATTTCATAAAAATGTTTCCTTCCGTCTTATGAATATCTACAAAGCTTATTTATATATATAAGTGACGCACGCATACATGTATACATTTCTTAGTTGGCTGCTACAAATGCCGATTCGCCACGCCTCTAGTGGGCGTTGTTGTGGTTGTGCTTCGAACCCCGGGGAAAACTTTTAATTTTTTTAAGATTTATAATTTAATTTTTATTTTTTAAATTCCACAAAAATGTTTTCTTCCGTGCTATCAATGCCTATTAAGTCTATTTATATATATAGATGGCTCACGCATATAAATGTCGCAATTTGACACTAGAAATGGCGATTGCCACGCCCCTAGTGGACGTAGAAACCTCTTTTTTGGCCCGTTCTTAGAACAAGCTAATGGTAACCCAACTGCAAAATTTGAATGCTTACGCTCAAAAAATGTGAAAATTACAGGGTATTTTTTGATATGCCACGCCCCCAAAAAGGCGTAACAACTATTTTTGGGCCATCGATAGAGAAGACTACCAGTAACTTATTATCCAAATTTGAAGCTTCTAGCTCTATAACTGTAGGAGATATAAACTTTTGCGGTTTGCCACGCCCCCTGTGGGCGGTGATATATCCACTATAGCTTTTTGGTCTTGGGTGATCAACCCGAGTATATATACCAAATTTCAGGTCTCTAGCATCAATAGTGCCCCAAATATACCAGAATTTGAAAAATCACTATATCTTCAGATCCGATTTGCCACGCCCCTAGTGGGCGTAGACATATAGTTTTTTAACCAATCTTTATAGAATTGTAGCATTAGCACACATGCAAAATTTGAATGTTCTAGCTTTAAAACTCTAGGAGATACAGTTTTACCCGATTTGCCACGCCCCCAATGGGCGTAGATATATCCGCCATAGCTTTTGATTTTGGGTGGTCAACACGAAGCTACGTTCTAAATTTCAGCGCTCTAGCTCTTCAACTAACATGATTTCTGGCATATCGGAAAATGCATTTTCCGATTTGCCACGCCCCTAGTGGGCGGATCTGGAAAATTTTAACACTTTATAAATCGGAGATATACACGAGTATGTGTTCCAAATTTCAAGTCTCTAGCTCTAATAGCGCCGAAATAGATTGCGTTCATACGGACAGACCGACAGACGGACGGACAGCAAGACTTCGTGAATTCGTATAAAAATATTAAATAATATTGCATTTTCCCAATACAGATGGTTATTCAAGAATTAATTGATAAATTCTGCTACTATATGCTGGAAACCCTAAAAACTAATAGATTTTTGTTATTTTGATGCTATAATAATACAAAAAATTTAAATAATTTTGCATTCTCCTAATAAAGATGGTTATTCAAGAATTAATTGATGAATTCTGCTACTATATGCTGGAAACCCTAAAAACTAATAGATTTTTGTTTTATTTGATGCTTTAATAATAAACAAGTAAGAACGTTGCAGTTGGGCGTTACCAACTGCGGAATACTCATTCACATTCCGGCTCTAGCATGTACAATTTTCAATATGACACGACACAAAAAGTGGCCTACAAATTATTTTTATACCCTGAACCCATTGAAAATGTGAAATCAGGGTATAATGTTTTTGTTAAAATGTATGTAACAGGTAGAAGGAGGCGTGGCAGACTCCATAAAGTATATATATTCTTGATCAGGACGACGAGCTGAGTCGATGTCCGTCTGTCCGTGATACTAGAGACATGTACTTTGGCAAATTCATGCATTTCAATTTTATAATCACGATATAAAAGTTTCATGAAAATAGTCCATCAACAAGAAAAGTTATTAAACAATTAAGTTCCCATAGTAAGCCCACGCTGCAGTTAATGCGTGTTTATGCGTGCGTGCCTCTGTGTTTGTGTTTCTTTTGAAGCAGAAAAAAGCGAAGAATTCTTGAAATATCAGTTCCTGGAAGGGATCAGGGGATTTCGTAGTCGAGCAGTCTACAGACAAAAGCGCGCCTTCTAGCCTATTCTAGGAATTGCGATTGATTTCTGAATTTTTCAGTCGTTATTTTAGTTTTGTGAGATGACGCTCTAGCACTGAAGTTATATATATAATTTTTTGCTACTAGATATCCAATCGGAGCAGTGGTGCCGATGGTTGAGGTCACGCAAGTCGTGTTAGGTATCTAGGTATCGTGGGTTCAAGACTTATTCGATCACATTTTCTTTTTCATAAATTCGATATTTTATTGGGAGGGTGCGAGCTTGAATGAATAGCACTTAATATTTTTCATTTTCTTAGTCGAAAATTGTTATAAGTTTAAATTTGTTTCTTTTTACATAGATAGCTCTCAAATGCTTATACGTAGATATATACATACATACATATATACATACGTATATAAAATACGTACATATACAAAAAAGTCTGCCTACACAATTTCAGCACGTGCTCATTGGTATGTGTTTATGTATGTACATAAAATGCGCACTCTAGCATTTTCTAAGAATCTCAATTGCGATTGATTTGTCTTTGCATTGTTTTTGAATTCGCAGCCGCTACTTTGGTTTTTCTTTGCTATATGGCAACCTACGAATAATGTCATTTCGTTTTAATTATCATTATTGCATTATTGCGAGTGCCGCGGTGGCGCTGTAGGCAAAGGCGCGGAATGCTCTTATTATAGCTATTTTGTTGAGGTGCGAGTTCAAATCCCGCGGAAAACTTTTTTAAAAATTGAAATTTTATGTTATTATCATTTCGTTTATATTTTTTTTCAATTTCATAAAAATGTTTCCTTCCGTCTTATGAATATCTACAAAGCTTATTTATATATATAAGTGACGCACGCATACATGTATACATTTCTTAGTTGGCTGCTACAAATGCCGATTCGCCACGCCTCTAGTGGGCGTTGTTGTGGTTGTGCTTCGAACCCCGGGGAAAACTTTTAATTTTTTTAAGATTTATAATTTAATTTTTATTTTTTAAATTCCACAAAAATGTTTTCTTCCGTGCTATCAATGCCTATTAAGTCTATTTATATATATAGATGGCTCACGCATATAAATGTCGCAATTTGACACTAGAAATGGCGATTGCCACGCCCCTAGTGGACGTAGAAACCTCTTTTTTGGCCCGTTCTTAGAACAAGCTAATGGTAACCCAACTGCAAAATTTGAATGCTTACGCTCAAAAAATGTGAAAATTACAGGGTATTTTTTGATATGCCACGCCCCCAAAAAGGCGTAACAACTATTTTTGGGCCATCGATAGAGAAGGCTACCAGTAACTTATTATCCAAATTTGAAGCTTCTAGCTCTATAACTGTAGGAGATATAAACTTTTGCGGTTTGCCACGCCCCCTGTGGGCGGTGATATATCCACTATAGCTTTTTGGTCTTGGGTGATCAACCCGAGTATATATACCAAATTTCAGGTCTCTAGCATCAATAGTGCCCCAAATATACCAGAATTTGAAAAATCACTATATCTTCAGATCCGATTTGCCACGCCCCTAGTGGGCGTAGACATATAGTTTTTTAACCAATCTTTATAGAATTGTAGCATTAGCACACATGCAAAATTTGAATGTTCTAGCTTTAAAACTCTAGGAGATACAGTTTTACCCGATTTGCCACGCCCCCAATGGGCGTAGATATATCCGCCATAGCTTTTGATTTTGGGTGGTCAACACGAAGCTACGTTCTAAATTTCAGCGCTCTAGCTCTTCAACTAACATGATTTCTGGCATATCGGAAAATGCATTTTCCGATTTGCCACGCCCCTAGTGGGCGGATCTGGAAAATTTTAACACTTTATAAATCGGAGATATACACGAGTATGTGTTCCAAATTTCAAGTCTCTAGCTCTAATAGCGCCGAAATAGATTGCGTTCATACGGACAGACCGACAGACGGACGGACAGCAAGACTTCGTGAATTCGTATAAAAATATTAAATAATATTGCATTTTCCCAATACAGATGGTTATTCAAGAATTAATTGATAAATTCTGCTACTATATGCTGGAAACCCTAAAAACTAATAGATTTTTGTTATTTTGATGCTCTAATAATACAAAAAATTTAAATAATTTTGCATTCTCCTAATAAAGATGGTTATTCAAGAATTAATTGATGAATTCTGCTACTATATGCTGGAAACCCTAAAAACTAATAGATTTTTGTTTTATTTGATGCTTTAATAATAAACAAGTAAGAACGTTGCAGTTGGGCGTTACCAACTGCGGAATACTCATTCACATTCCGGCTCTAGCATGTACAATTTTCAATATGACACGACACAAAAAGTGGCCTACAAATTATTTTTATACCCTGAACCCATTGAAAATGTGAAATCAGGGTATAATGTTTTTGTTAAAATGTATGTAACAGGTAGAAGGAGGCGTGGCAGACTCCATAAAGTATATATATTCTTGATCAGGACGACGAGCTGAGTCGATGTCCGTCTGTCCGTGATACTAGAGACATGTACTTTGGCAAATTCATGCATTTCAATTTTATAATCACGATATAAAAGTTTCATGAAAATAGTCCATCAACAAGAAAAGTTATTAAACAATTAAGTTCCCATAGTAAGCCCACGCTGCAGTTAATGCGTGTTTATGCGTGCGTGCCTCTGTGTTTGTGTTTCTTTTGAAGCAGAAAAAAGCGAAGAATTCTTGAAATATCAGTTCCTGGAAGGGATCAGGGGATTTCGTAGTCGAGCAGTCTACAGACAAAAGCGCGCCTTCTAGCCTATTCTAGGAATTGCGATTGATTTCTGAATTTTTCAGTCGTTATTTTAGTTTTGTGAGATGACGCTCTAGCACTGAAGTTATATATATAATTTTTTGCTACTAGATATCCAATCGGAGCAGTGGTGCCGATGGTTGAGGTCACGCAAGTCGTGTTAGGTATCTAGGTATCGTGGGTTCAAGACTTATTCGATCACATTTTCTTTTTCATAAATTCGATATTTTATTGGGAGGGTGCGAGCTTGAATGAATAGCACTTAATATTTTTCATTTTCTTAGTCGAAAATTGTTATAAGTTTAAATTTGTTTCTTTTTACATAGATAGCTCTCAAATGCTTATACGTAGATATATACATACATACATATATACATACGTATATAAAATACGTACATATACAAAAAAGTCTGCCTACACAATTTCAGCACGTGCTCATTGGTATGTGTTTATGTATGTACATAAAATGCGCACTCTAGCATTTTCTAAGAATCTCAATTGCGATTGATTTGTCTTTGCATTGTTTTTGAATTCGCAGCCGCTACTTTGGTTTTTCTTTGCTATATGGCAACCTACGAATAATGTCATTTCGTTTTAATTATCATTATTGCATTATTGCGAGTGCCGCGGTGGCGCTGTAGGCAAAGGCGCGGAATGCTCTTATTATAGCTATTTTGTTGAGGTGCGAGTTCAAATCCAGCGGAAAACTTTTTTAAAAATTGAAATTTTATGTTATTATCATTTCGTTTATATTTTTTTTCAATTTCATAAAAATGTTTCCTTCCGTCTTATGAATATCTACAAAGCTTATTTATATATATAAGTGACGCACGCATACATGTATACATTTCTTAGTTGGCTGCTACAAATGCCGATTCGCCACGCCTCTAGTGGGCGTTGTTGTGGTTGTGCTTCGAACCCCGGGGAAAACTTTTAATTTTTTTAAGATTTATAATTTAATTTTTATTTTTTAAATTCCACAAAAATGTTTTCTTCCGTGCTATCAATGCCTATTAAGTCTATTTATATATATAGATGGCTCACGCATATAAATGTCGCAATTTGACACTAGAAATGGCGATTGCCACGCCCCTAGTGGACGTAGAAACCTCTTTTTTGGCCCGTTCTTAGAACAAGCTAATGGTAACCCAACTGCAAAATTTGAATGCTTACGCTCAAAAAATGTGAAAATTACAGGGTATTTTTTGATATGCCACGCCCCCAAAAAGGCGTAACAACTATTTTTGGGCCATCGATAGAGAAGGCTACCAGTAACTTATTATCCAAATTTGAAGCTTCTAGCTCTATAACTGTAGGAGATATAAACTTTTGCGGTTTGCCACGCCCCCTGTGGGCGGTGATATATCCACTATAGCTTTTTGGTCTTGGGTGATCAACCCGAGTATATATACCAAATTTCAGGTCTCTAGCATCAATAGTGCCCCAAATATACCAGAATTTGAAAAATCACTATATCTTCAGATCCGATTTGCCACGCCCCTAGTGGGCGTAGACATATAATTTTTTAACCAATCTTTATAGAATTGTAGCATTAGCACACATGCAAAATTTGAATGTTCTAGCTTTAAAACTCTAGGAGATACAGTTTTACCCGATTTGCCACGCCCCCAATGGGCGTAGATATATCCGCCATAGCTTTTGATTTTGGGTGGTCAACACGAAGCTACGTTCTAAATTTCAGCGCTCTAGCTCTTCAACTAACATGATTTCTGGCATATCGGAAAATGCATTTTCCGATTTGCCACGCCCCTAGTGGGCGGATCTGGAAAATTTTAACACTTTATAAATCGGAGATATACACGAGTATGTGTTCCAAATTTCAAGTCTCTAGCTCTAATAGCGCCGAAATAGATTGCGTTCATACGGACAGACCGACAGACGGACGGACAGCAAGACTTCGTGAATTCGTATAAAAATATTAAATAATATTGCATTTTCCCAATACAGATGGTTATTCAAGAATTAATTGATAAATTCTGCTACTATATGCTGGAAACCCTAAAAACTAATAGATTTTTGTTATTTTGATGCTCTAATAATACAAAAAATTTAAATAATTTTGCATTCTCCTAATAAAGATGGTTATTCAAGAATTAATTGATGAATTCTGCTACTATATGCTGGAAACCCTAAAAACTAATAGATTTTTGTTTTATTTGATGCTTTAATAATAAACAAGTAAGAACGTTGCAGTTGGGCGTTACCAACTGCGGAATACTCATTCACATTCCGGCTCTAGCATGTACAATTTTCAATATGACACGACACAAAAAGTGGCCTACAAATTATTTTTATACCCTGAACCCATTGAAAATGTGAAATCAGGGTATAATGTTTTTGTTAAAATGTATGTAACAGGTAGAAGGAGGCGTGGCAGACTCCATAAAGTATATATATTCTTGATCAGGACGACGAGCTGAGTCGATGTCCGTCTGTCCGTGATACTAGAGACATGTACTTTGGCAAATTCATGCATTTCAATTTTATAATCACGATATAAAAGTTTCATGAAAATAGTCCATCAACAAGAAAAGTTATTAAACAATTAAGTTCCCATAGTAAGCCCACGCTGCAGTTAATGCGTGTTTATGCGTGCGTGCCTCTGTGTTTGTGTTTCTTTTGAAGCAGAAAAAAGCGAAGAATTCTTGAAATATCAGTTCCTGGAAGGGATCAGGGGATTTCGTAGTCGAGCAGTCTACAGACAAAACCGCGCCTTCTAGCCTATTCTAGGAATTGCGATTGATTTCTGAATTTTTCAGTCGTTATTTTAGTTTTGTGAGATGACGCTCTAGCACTGAAGTTATATATATAATTTTTTGCTACTAGATATCCAATCGGAGCAGTGGTGCCGATGGTTGAGGTCACGCAAGTCGTGTTAGGTATCTATCGTGGGTTCAAGACCTATTCGATCACATTTTCTTTTTCATAAATTCGATATTTTATTGGGAGGGTGCGAGCTTGAATGAATAGCACTTAATATTTTTCATTTTCTTAGTCGAAAATTGTTATAAGTTTAAATTTGTTTCTTTTTACATAGATAGCTCTCAAATGCTTATACGTAGATATATACATACATACATATATACATACGTATATAAAATACGTACATATACAAAAAAGTCTGCCTACACAATTTCAGCACGTGCTCATTGGTATGTGTTTATGTATGTACATATAATGCGCACTCTAGCATTTTCTAAGAATCTCAATTGCGATTGATTTGTCTTTGCATTGTTTTTGAATTCCCAGCCGCTACTTTGGTTTTTCTTTGCTATATGGCAACCTACGAATAATGTCATTTCGTTTTAATTATCATTATTGCATTATTGCGAGTGCCGCGGTGGCGCTGTAGGCAAAGGCGCGGAATGCTCTTATTATAGCTATTTTGTTGAGGTGCGAGTTCAAATCCCGCGGAAAACTTTTTTAAAAATTGAAATTTTATGTTATTATCATTTCGTTTATATTTTTTTCAATTTCATAAAAATGTTTCCTTCCGTCTTATGAATATCTACAAAGCTTATTTATATATATAAGTGACGCACGCATACATGTATACATTTTCCCCCCCCCTTTTTTTTTCAACCCCGGGGAAAACTTTTAATTTTTTTAAGATTTATAATTTAATTTTTATTTTTTAAATTCCACAAAAATGTTTTCTTCCGTGCTATCAATGCCTATTAAGTCTATTTATATATATAGATGGCTCACGCATATAAATGTCGCAATTTGACACTAGAAATGGCGATTGCCACGCCCCTAGTGGACGTAGACACCTCTTTTTTGGCCAGTTCTTAGAACAAGCTAATGGTAACCCAACTGCAAAATTTGAATGTTTACGCTCAAAAAATGTGAAAATTACAGGGTATTTTTTGATATGCCACGCCCCCAAAAAGGCGTAACAACTATTTTTGGGCCATCGATAGAGAAGGCTACCAGTAACTTATTATCCAAATTTGAAGCTTCTAGCTCTATAACTGTAGGAGATATAAACTTTTGCTGTTTGTCATGCCCCCTGTGGGCGGAGATATATCCACTATAGCTTTTTGGTCTTGGGTGATCAACCCGAGTATATATACCAAATTTCAGGTCTCTAGCATCAATAGAGCCCAAAATATAGCAGAATTTGTAAAATCACTATATCTTCAGATCCAATTTGCCACGCCTCTAGTGGGCGTAGACATATAATTTTTCAGCCAATCTTTATAGAATCGTAGCATTAGCTCACATGCAAAATTTGAGTGTTCTAGTTTTAAAACTCTAGGAGATACAGTTTTACCCGATTTGCCACGCCCCCAATGGGCGTAGATACATGATAAATAATAGTATTATGATCGATATTATATTTTTTAATGATAAACTATTCAATAACACACATTTAGCAACAATTTTTTTTTTATTATCTTAAACCGTTATTTTTTTATATTTAAAATTAGAAAAAAACAACGAAAATGGCGTTAGAAAAAATATGCGTACACTCTAAAGAAACATAAGAAAAATAACTTTTTTTCAATGAAAATAAAAAAGTTAGTATGAGGTTGGATACCCCATCCGATTTTTGGTTTCTTGCAACCGTTTTGGCATTGATGCCACCAATTTCCGAGTGAATTCAATAGGGATTTGGAGCCACTCCTCCATCAGAACCGATTTGAGCATGTCCTTTGAAGTAATTGTCCGGGCTCTGATCCTGCGCTCCAAAAAATCCCAGAGATGCTCTATGGGATTAAGGTCTGGAGACTGGGGCGGTGTATGAAGCTGGTGCCTAGTGTTATAGAGCAACCAGAGCTTGACATTGTGGGCCGTGTGTTTGGGGTCATTGTCTTGTTGGAAGACAAAGTCCTCCCCAAGACCCAATTGTCTGGCACTTTGTTTCAAATTGGTTTTTAAGATATGGAGGTAATCCATATGATTCATTGTGGACTCAATAAAGACTAAATTGCCCACTCCACTGGCTGCCATACACCCCCACACCATTATGCCACCTCCACCGTGCTTAACGGTTGGTGCTAGATTTTTGATTTCGAAGGCTGTGCCCCTTTTTCGCCACACGAGCTTTCTACCTTTTATGCCAAAAATACAAAATTTACTCTCATCAGTAAAAATGACAGAGTTCCAGTACTCTGGGCTGGCTTCCAGGTATTTCCTGGCGAAATCCATCCGTTTGATTTTATTTTTCTCGGAGACAAGTGGCTTCCTTCGGGCGACACGGGCATTTAAATCATTTTTCTTTAAAAATTTCCTTACGGTGTCATCGTGAAGCTCTTTCTTGTATTTCTCCTTGACTTCCTGTCCAATCTTGGCTGCAGTTAATCCAGGGTTTAGCCGCACCATCTTCAGAACGTCCCTCTTCTCTCTATCGGTCAGCTTTGAGGGCCTCCCTGAGCGTGGCTTTGACTTAACTGAGCCAGTCAAATTAAAGTTATTAATTATTCTCTGGACAGAAGAATGTGTTCTGCCAACAATTTCGCCAATTTCCCTGAAAGATTTCCCTTCATCGCGCAATTTCACGATGAGTTTCCTCAAATCGGGATCAATTTCTTTTGTTTTCTTGCCCATGACGAAATCTTTCAACTTAATGACAAAATTTCCAAACCAACATGTGTTTGACATTCTTTAATGCTTTATTTACCGTAATATGCTGTTTAACGGTACTAAAAGCAGCTCACGAAGCTTAGATCAGTGTGTTTTAAAAATGTACGCATATTTTTTCTAACCCCATTTTCGTTGTTTTTTTCTAATTTTAAATATAAAAAAATAACGGTTTAAGATAATAAAAAAAAAATTGTTGCTAAATGTGTGTTATTGAATAGTTTATCATTAAAAAATATAATATCGATCATAATACTATTATTTATCATATTTATTAACCATCAAAGTTGCACATTAAGCCTGTACGCATAGTTTTTCTGGCAAGTGTATATCCGCCATAGCTTTTGATTTTGGGTGGTCAACACGAAGCTACGTTTTAAATTTCAGCGCTCTAGCTCTTCAACTAACATGATTTCTGGCATATCGGAAAATGCATTTTCCGATTTGCCACGCCCCTAGTGGGCGGATCTGGAAAATTTTAACACTTTATAAATCGGAGATATACACGAGTATGTGTTCCAAATTTCAAGTCTCTAGCTCTAATAGCGCCGAAATAGATTGCGTTCATACGGACAGACGGACAGACGGACGGACAGCAAGACGGACATGCACAAAACCAATATACTAATTCACTTCGTGAATTCGTATAATAATTCACTTCGTGAATTCGTATAAAAATATTAAATAATTTTGAATTTTCCCAATACAGATGGTTATTCAAGAATCAATTGATGAATTCTGCTACTATATGCTGGAAACCCCAAAAACTAATTGATTTTTGTTTTTATTGAATCTTTAATAATAAAAAATATTAAATAATATTGCATTTTCTGAATACAGATGGTTATTCAAGAATCAATTGATGAATTCTGCTACTATATGCTGGAAACCCCAAAAACTAATTGATTTTTGTTTTTATTGAATCTTTAATAATAAAAAATATTAAATAATATTGCATTTTCCCAATACAGATGGTTATTCAAGAATTAATTGATGAATTCTGCTACTATATGCTGGAATCCTTCAAAACTAATAGATTTTTGTTATTTTGATGCTCTAATAATACAAAAATTTTAAATAATTTTGCATTCTCCTAATAAAGATGGTTATTCAAGAAAAAAATGATGAATTCTGCTACTATATGCTGGAAACCCCAAAAACTAATTGATTTTTGTTTTTGTTTTATGGTTTAATAAAAAAAAAAACATTAAATAATATTGCATTTTCCGAATACAGATGGTTATTCAAAAATTAATTGATGAATTTTGCTACCATATGCTGGAAACCCTAAAAACTAATTGATAATTGACTATATGCTGAAAACCTTAAAAACTAATAGATTTTTGTATTTTTTTTATGCTTTAATAATAAACAAGTAAGATCGTTGCAGTTGGGCGTTACCAACTGCGGAATACTCATTCACATTCCGGCTCTAGCATGTACAATTTTCAATATGACACGACACAAAAAGTGGCCTATAAATTATTTTTATACCCTGAACCCATTGAAAATGTGAAATCAGGGTATAATGTTTTTGTTAAAATGTATGTAACAGGTAGAAGGAGGCGTGGCAGACTACATAAAGTATATAAATTCTTGATCAGGGCGACGAGCTGAGTCGATTTAGCCATGCTCGTCTGTCCGTGATACTAGAGACATGTACTTTGGCAAATTCATGCATTTCAATTTTATAATCACGATATAAAAGTTTCATGAAAATAGTCCATCAACAAGAAAAGTTATTAAACAATTAAGTTCCCATAGTAAGCCCACACTGCAGTTAATGCGTGTTTATGCGTGCGTGCCTCTGTGTGTTTGTGTTTCTTTTGAAGCAGAAAAAAGCGAAGAATTCTTGAAATATCAGTTCCTGGAAGGGATCAGGGGATTTCGTAGTCGAGCAGTCTACAGACAAAAGCGCGCCTTCTAGCCTATTCTAGGAATTGCGATTGATTTGTGAATTTTTCAGTCGTTATTTTAGTTTTGTGAGATGACGCTCTAGCACTGAAGTTATATATATAATTTTTTGCTACTAGATATCCAATCGGAGCAGTGGTGCCGATGGTTGAGGTGACGCAAGTCGTGTTAGGTATCTAGGTATCGTGGGTTCAAGACTTATTCGATCACATTTTCTTTTTCATAAATTCGATATTTTATTGAATGAATAGCACTTAATATTTTTCATTTTCTTAGTCGAAAATTGTTATAAGTTTAAATTTGTTTCTTTTTACATAGATAGCTCTCAAATGCTTATATGTAGATATATACATACATACATATATACATACGTATATAAAATACGTACATATACAAAAAAGTCTGCCTACACAATTTCAGCACGTGCTCATTGGTATGTGTTTATGTATGTACATATAATGCGCACTCTAGCATTTTCTAAGAATCTCAATTGCGATTGATTTGTCTTTGCATTGTTTTTGAATTCGCAGCCGCTACTTTGGCTTTTCTTTGCTATATGGCGACCTAACAATAATGTCATTTCGTTTTAATTGACATTGCTGTGAGTGCCGCGGTGGCGCTGTAGGCAAAGGCGCGAAATGCTCTTATTATAGCTATTTTGTTGAGGTGCGCGTTCAAATCCCGCGGAAAACTTTTTTAAAAATTGAAATTTTATGTTATTATCATTTCGTTTATATTTTTTCAATTTCATAAAAATGTTTCCTTCCGTCTTATGAATATCTACATAGCTTATTTATATATATAAGTGACGCACGCATACATGTATACATTTAATTTTTTTAAGATTTATAATTTAATTTTTATTTTTTAAATTCCACAAAAATGTTTTCTTCCGTGCTATCAATGCCTATTAAGTCTATTTATATATATAGATGGCTCACGCATATAAATGTCGCAATTTGACACTAGAAATGGCGATTGCCACGCCCCTAGTGGACGTAGACACCTCTTTTTTGGCCAGTTCTTAGAACAAGCTAATGGTAACCCAACTGCAAAATTTGAATGTTTACGCTCAAAAAATGTGAAAATTACAGGGTATTTTTTGATATGCCACGCCCCCAAAAAGGCGTAACAACTATTTTTGGGCCATCGATAGAGAAGGCTACCAGTAACTTATTATCCAAATTTGAAGCTTCTAGCTCTATAACTGTAGGAGATATAAACTTTTGCTGTTTGTCATGCCCCCTGTGGGCGGAGATATATCCACTATAGCTTTTTGGTCTTGGGTGATCAACCCGAGTATATATACCAAATTTCAGGTCTCTAGCATCAATAGAGCCCAAAATATAGCAGAATTTGTAAAATCACTATATCTTCAGATCCAATTTGCCACGCCTCTAGTGGGCGTAGACATATAATTTTTCAGCCAATCTTTATAGAATCGTAGCATTAGCTCACATGCAAAATTTGAGTGTTCTAGTTTTAAAACTCTAGGAGATACAGTTTTACCCGATTTGCCACGCCCCCAATGGGCGTAGATATATCCGCCATAGCTTTTGATTTTGGGTGGTCAACACGAAGCTACGTTTTAAATTTCAGCGCTCTAGCTCTTCAACTAACATGATTTCTGGCATATCGGAAAATGCATTTTCCGATTTGCCACGCCCCTAGTGGGCGGATCTGGAAAATTTTAACACTTTATAAATCGGAGATATACACGAGTATGTGTTCCAAATTTCAAGTCTCTAGCTCTAATAGCGCCGAAATAGATTGCGTTCATACGGACAGACGGACAGACGGACGGACAGCAAGACGGACATGCACAAAACCAATATACTAATTCACTTCGTGAATTCGTATAAAAATATTAAATAATTTTGAATTTTCCCAATACAGATGGTTATTCAAGAATCAATTGATGAATTCTGCTACTATATGCTGGAAACCCCAAAAACTAATTGATTTTTGTTTTTATTGAATCTTTAATAATAAAAAATATTAAATAATATTGCATTTTCTGAATACAGATGGTTATTCAAGAATCAATTGATGAATTCTGCTACTATATGCTGGAAACCCCAAAAACTAATTGATTTTTGTTTTTATTGAATCTTTAATAATAAAAAATATTAAATAATATTGCATTTTCCCAATACAGATGGTTATTCAAGAATTAATTGATGAATTCTGCTACTATATGCTGGAATCCTTCAAAACTAATAGATTTTTGTTATTTTGATGCTCTAATAATACAAAAATTTTAAATAATTTTGCATTCTCCTAATAAAGATAGTTATTCAAGAAAAAAAATGATGAATTCTGCTACTATATGCTGGAAACCCCAAAAACTAATTGATTTTTGTTTTTGTTTTATGGTTTAATAAAAAAAAAAACATTAAATAATATTGCATTTTCCGAATACAGATGGTTATTCAAAAATTAATTGATGAATTTTGCTACCATATGCTGGAAACCCTAAAAACTAATTGATAATTGACTATATGCTGAAAACCTTAAAAACTAATAGATTTTTGTATTTTTTTTATGCTTTAATAATAAACAAGTAAGAACGTTGCAGTTGGGCGTTACCAACTGCGGAATACTCATTCACATTCCGGCTCTAGCATGTAAAATTTTCAATATGACACGACACAAAAAGTGGCCTATAAATTATTTTTATACCCTGAACCCATTGAAAATGTGAAATCAGGGTATAATGTTTTTGTTAAAATGTATGTAACAGGTAGAAGGAGGCGTGGCAGACTACATAAAGTATATAAATTCTTGATCAGGGCGACGAGCTGAGTCGATTTAGCCATGCTCGTCTGTCCGTGATACTAGAGACATGTACTTTGGCAAATTCATGCATTTCAATTTTATAATCACGATATAAAAGTTTCATGAAAATAGTCCATCAACAAGAAAAGTTATTAAACAATTAAGTTCCCATAGTAAGCCCACACTGCAGTTAATGCGTGTTTATGCGTGCGTGCCTCTGTGTGTTTGTGTTTCTTTTGAAGCAGAAAAAAGCGAAGAATTCTTGAAATATCAGTTCCTGGAAGGGATCAGGGGATTTCGTAGTCGAGCAGTCTACAGACAAAAGCGCGCCTTCTAGCCTATTCTAGGAATTGCGATTGATTTGTGAATTTTTCAGTCTGTATTTTAGTTTTGTGAGATGACGCTGTAGCACTGAAGTTATATATATAATTTTTCGCTACTAGATATCCAAGCGGAGCAGTGGTGCCAATGGTTGAGGCAACGCAAGTCGTGTTAGGTATCTAGGTATCGTGGGTTCAAGACCTATTCGATCACATTTTCTTTTTCATAAATTCGATATTTTATTGAATGAATAGCACTTAATATTTTTCATTTTCTTAGTCGAAAATTGTTATAAGTTTAAATTTGTTTCTTTTTACATAGATAGCTCTCAAATGCTTATATGTAGATATATACATACATACATATATACATACGTATATAAAATACGTACATATACAAAAAAGTCTGCCTACACAATTTCAGCACGTGCTCATTGGTATGTGTTTATGTATGTACATATAATGCGCACTCTAGCATTTTCTAAGAATCTCAATTGCGATTGATTTGTCTTTGCATTGTTTTTGAATTCCCAGCCGCTACTTTGGCTTTTCTTTGCTATATGGCGACCTAACAATAATGTCATTTCGTTTTAATTGACATTGCTGTGAGTGCCGCGGTGGCGCTGTAGGCAAAGGCGCGAAATGCTCTTATTATAGCTATTTTGTTGAGGTGCGCGTTCAAATCCCGCGGAAAACTTTTTTAAAAATTGAAATTTTATGTTATTATCATTTCGTTTATATTTTTTCAATTTCATAAAAATGTTTCCTTCCGTCTTATGAATATCTACATAGCTTATTTATATATATAAGTGACGCACGCATACATGTATACATTTCTTAGTTGGCTGCTACAAATGCCGATTCGCCACGTCTAGTGGGCGTTGTTGTGGTTGTGCTTCGAACCCCGGGGAAAACTTTTAATTTTTTTAAGATTTATAATTTAATTTTTATTTTTTAAATTCCACAAAAATGTTTTCTTCCGTGCTATCAATGCCTATTAAGTCTATTTATATATATAGATGGCTCACGCATATAAATGTCGCAATTTGACACTAGAAATGGCGATTGCCACGCCCCTAGTGGACGTAGACACCTCTTTTTTGGCCAGTTCTTAGAACAAGCTAATGGTAACCCAACTGCAAAATTTGAATGTTTACGCTCAAAAAATGTGAAAATTACAGGGTATTTTTTTGATATGCCACGCCCCCAAAAAGGCGTAACAACTATTTTTGTGCCATCGATAGAGAAGGCTACCAGTAACTTATTATCCAAATTTGAAGCTTCTAGCTCTATAACTGTAGGAGATATAAACTTTTGCTGTTTGTCATGCCCCCTGTGGGCGGAGATATATCCACTATAGCTTTTTGGTCTTGGGTGATCAACCCGAGTATATATACCAAATTTAAGGTCTCTAGCATTAATAGAGCCCAAAATATAGCAGAATTTGTAAAATCACTATATCTTCAGATCCAATTTGCCACGCCTCTAGTGGGCGTAGACATATAATTTTTCATCCAATCTTTATAGAATCGTAGCATTAGTTCACATGCAAAATTTGAGTGTTCTAGCTTTAAAACTCTAGGAGATACAGTTTTACCCGATTTGCCACGCCCCCAATGGGCGTAGATATATCCGCCATAGCTTTTGATTTTGGGTGGTCAACACGAAGCTACGTTTTAAATTTCAGCGCTCTAGCTATTCAACTAACATGATTTCTGGCATATCGGAAAATGCATTTTCCGATTTGCCACGCCCCTAGTGGGCGGATCAGGGAAATTTTAACACTTTATAAATCGGAGATATACACGAGTATGTGTTCCAAATTTCAAGTCTCTAGCTCTAATAGCGCCGAAATAGATTGCGTTCATACGGACAGACGGACAGACGGACGGACAGCAAGACGGACATGCACAAAACCAATATACTAATTCACTTCGTGAATTCGTATACAAATATTAAATAATTTTGAATTTTCCCAATACAGATGGTTATTCAAGAATCAATTGATGAATTCTGCTACTATATGCTGGAAACCCCAAAAACTAATTGATTTTTGTTTTTATTGAATCTTTAATAAAAAATATTAAATAATATTGCATTTTCCGAATACAGATGGTTATTCAAGAATCAATTGATGAATTCTGCTACTATATGCTGGAAACCCCAAAAACTAATTGATTTTTGTTTTTATTGAATCTTTAATAATAAAAAATATTAAATAATATTGCATTTTCCCAATACAGATGGTTATTCAAGAATTAATTGATTAATTCTGCTACTATATGCTGGAATCCTTCAAAACTAATAGATTTTTGTTATTTTGATGCTGTAATAATACAACAAGTAAGGAAGCTCTAGTCGAGACTGCTCGACTAGGAGATACCCTGATCCCTACAAAGAGCTGATATTCACGCACGCATAAGCACGCGCTCTGCTAACTGCGCAGTAAGCAGCGACTGCGCTTG
The DNA here is from genome assembly GCA_037075325.1 of Drosophila mayaguana. NCBI lineage: Eukaryota > Metazoa > Arthropoda > Insecta > Diptera > Drosophilidae > Drosophila > Drosophila mayaguana. The sequence goes on along the minus strand of JBAMCG010000015.1, from coordinate 46,605 downwards.
GGCTGCGCTGCAGTGTGGGCAATACTATGAGAATTTTGTTGCTGAATAATTTCTCCTGTAGTAGGACTATCTTCATGAAACTTTCAGAACGTGATCACAATGTGCAAAGGTATGTACATTCCAAAGCACAAGTCTCTAGTACTTAAAATACGTTTTTTGCAAATTGGGGGCGAAGGGGGCGTGGTATCCAAAATCTGTAAATGACAAAATCTGCGTATTGATCAGATGTATATACACACCAAATCTGAAGTCTCCAGGTCTAAAAGTATTGAAATTACGGTGAATAAACAAAATCAATTTATCGATTATTCGCGATAAAAAAGTAATCGGACGAGTTATCGAAAAAAAAAAGATAAACTTGTACTGCGTATGGTATACATGAGTATGCATACAAAATTTGAAGTCTCTAGCTCTTATATCTTCTGAGATCTAGGCGTTCATACGGACGGACGGACGGACGGACGGACGGACGGACGGACAGACGGACAGGGCTATATCGACTCAGCTCGTCGCCCTGATCAAGAATATATATACTTTATGGGGTCTGCCACGCCTCCTTCTGCCTGTTACATACTTTTCACAAAACCATTATACCCTGATTTCCCATTTTTAATGGGATCAGGGTATAAAAATTTTAAATAATTTTGCATTCTCCTAATACAGATGGTTATTCAAAAATTAATTGATGAATTTTGCTACTATATGCTGGAAACCCTAAAAACTAATTGATAATTGACTATATGCTGAAAACCTTAAAGACTAATAGATTTTTGTTTTTTTTTTTTTTGATGCTTTAATAATAAAAAATATTAAATAATTTTAAATTTTCCCAATACAGATGGTTATTCAAGAATTAATTGATGGATTCTGCTACTATATGCTGGAAACCCTAAAAACTAATGGATTTTTGTTTTTTTGATGTTTTAATAATAAAAAATATTAAATAAAATTGCATTTTCCCAATAAAGATGGTTATTCAAGAATAAATTGAAGAATTCTGCTACTATATGCTGGAAACCCCAAAAGCTAATTGATTTTTGTTTTTTTTTTATGCTTTATTAAAAAAAATATTAAATAATATTGCATTTTCCAAATACAGATGGTTATTCAAAAATTAATTGATGAATTTTGCTACCATATGCTGGAAACCCTAAAACTAATTGATAATTGACTATATGCTGAAAACCTTAAAAACTAATAGATTTTTGTATTTTTTTTATGCTTTAATAATAAAAAATATTAAATAATTTTGAATTTTCCCAATACAGATGGTTATTCAAGAAGTAATTGAAGAATTCTGCTACTATATGCTGAAAACCCTAAAAACTAATAGATTTTTGTTTTTTTGATGCTTTAATAATAAACAAGTAAGAACGTTGCAGTTGGGCGTTACCAACTGCGGAATACTCATTCACATTCCGGCCCTAGCATGTACAATTTTCAATATGACACGACACAAAAAGTGGCCTACAAATTATTTTTATACCCTGAACCCATTGAAAATGTGAAATCAGGGTATAATGTTTTTGTTAAAATGTATGTAACAGGTAGAAGGAGGCGTGGCAGACTACATAAAGTATATAAATTCTTGATCAGGGCGACGAGCTGAGTCGATTTAGCCATGCTCGTCTGTCCGTGATACTAGAGACATGTACTTTGGCAAATTCATGCATTTCAATTTTATAATCACGATATAAAAGTTTCATGAAAATAGTCCATCAACAAGAAAAGTTAAGTTAAGTTCCCATAGTAAGCCCACACTGCAGTTAATGCGTGTTTATGCGTGCGTGCCTCTGTGTGTTTGTGTTTCTTTTGAAGCAGAAAAAAGCGAAGAATTCTTGAAATATCAGTTCCTGGAAGGGATCAGGGGATTTCGTAGTCGAGCAGTCTACAGACAAAAGCGCGCCTTCTAGCCTATTCTAGGAATTGCGATTGATTTGTGAATTTTTCAGTCGGTATTTTAGTTTTGTGAGATGACGCTGTAGCACTGAAGTTATATATATAATTTTTCGCTACTAGATATCCAACCGGAGCAGTGGTGCCGATGGTTGAGGCAACGCAAGTCGTGTTAGGTATCTAGGTATCGTGGGTTCAAGACCTATTCGATCACATTTTCTTTTTCATAAATTCGATATTTTATTGAATGAATAGCACTTAATATTTTTCATTTTCTTAGTCGAAAATTGTTATAAGTTTAAATTTGTTTCTTTTTACATAGATAGCTCTCAAATGCTTATACGTAGATATATACATACATACATATATACATACGTATATAAAATACGTACATATACAAAAAAGTCTGCCTACACAATTTCAGCACGTGCTCATTGGTATGTGTTTATGTATGTACATATAATGCGCACTCTAGCATTTTCTAAGAATCTCAATTGCGATTGATTTGTCTTTGCATTGTTTTTGAATTCCCAGCCGCTACTTTGGCTTTTCTTTGCTATATGGCGACCTAACAATAATGTCATTTCGTTTTAATTGACATTGCTGTGAGTGCCGCGGTGGCGCTGTAGGCAAAGGCGCGAAATGCTCTTATTATAGCTATTTTGTTGAGGTGCGCGTTCAAATCCCGCGGAAAACATTTTTAAAAATTGAAATTTTATGTTATTATCATTTCGTTTATATTTTTTCAATTTCATAAAAATGTTTCCTTCCGTCTTATGAATATCTACAAAGCTTATTTATATATATAAGTGACGCACGCATACATGTATACATTTCTTAGTTGGCTGCTACAAATGCCGATTCGCCACGCCTCTAGTGGGCGTTGTTGTGGTTGTGCTTCGAACCCCGGGGAAAACTTTTAATTTTTTTAAGATTTATAATTTTATTTTTATTTTTTAAATTCCACAAAAATGTTTTCTTCCGTGCTATCAATGCCTATTAAGTCTATTTATATATATAGATGGCTCACGCATATAAATGTCGCAATTTGACACTAGAAATGGCGATTGCCACGCCCCTAGTGGACGTAGACACCTCTTTTTTGGCCAGTTCTTAGAACAAGCTAATGGTAACCCAACTGCAAAATTTGAATGTTTACGCTCAAAAAATGTGAAAATTACAGGGTATTTTTTTGATATGCCACGCCCCCAAAAAGGCGTAACAACTATTTTTGTGCCATCGATAGAGAAGGCTACCAGTAACTTATTATCCAAATTTGAAGCTTCTAGCTCTATAACTGTAGGAGATATAAACTTTTGCTGTTTGTCATGCCCCCTGTGGGCGGAGATATATCCACTATAGCTTTTTGGTCTTGGGTGATCAACCCGAGTATATATACCAAATTTAAGGTCTCTAGCATTAATAGAGCCCAAAATATAGCAGAATTTGTAAAATCACTATATCTTCAGATCCAATTTGCCACGCCTCTAGTGGGCGTAGACATATAATTTTTCATCCAATCTTTATAGAATCGTAGCATTAGTTCACATGCAAAATTTGAGTGTTCTAGCTTTAAAACTCTAGGAGATACAGTTTTACCCGATTTGCCACGCCCCCAATGGGCGTAGATATATCCGCCATAGCTTTTGATTTTGGGTGGTCAACACGAAGCTACGTTTTAAATTTCAGCGCTCTAGCTATTCAACTAACATGATTTCTGGCATATCGGAAAATGCATTTTCCGATTTGCCACGCCCCTAGTGGGCGGATCAGGGAAATTTTAACACTTTATAAATCGGAGATATACACGAGTATGTGTTCCAAATTTCAAGTCTCTAGCTCTAATAGCGCCGAAATAGATTGCGTTCATACGGACAGACGGACAGACGGACGGACAGCAAGACGGACATGCACAAAACCAATATACTAATTCACTTCGTGAATTCGTATACAAATATTAAATAATTTTGAATTTTCCCAATACAGATGGTTATTCAAGAATCAATTGATGAATTCTGCTACTATATGCTGGAAACCCCAAAAACTAATTGATTTTTGTTTTTATTGAATCTTTAATAAAAAATATTAAATAATATTGCATTTTCCGAATACAGATGGTTATTCAAGAATCAATTGATGAATTCTGCTACTATATGCTGGAAACCCCAAAAACTAATTGATTTTTGTTTTTATTGAATCTTTAATAATAAAAAATATTAAATAATATTGCATTTTCCCAATACAGATGGTTATTCAAGAATTAATTGATTAATTCTGCTACTATATGCTGGAATCCTTCAAAACTAATAGATTTTTGTTATTTTGATGCTGTAATAATACAACAAGTAAGGAAGCTCTAGTCGAGACTGCTCGACTAGGAGATACCCTGATCCCTACAAAGAGCTGATATTCACGCACGCATAAGCACGCGCTCTGCTAACTGCGCAGTAAGCAGCGACTGCGCTTGGGCTGCGCTGCAGTGTGGGCAATACTATGAGAATTTTGTTGCTGAATAATTTCTCCTGTAGTAGGACTATCTTCATGAAACTTTCAGAACGTGATCACAATGTGCAAAGGTATGTACATTCCAAAGCACAAGTCTCTAGTACTTAAAATACGTTTTTTGCAAATTGGGGGCGAAGGGGGCGTGGTATCCAAAATCTGTAAATGACAAAATCTGCGTATTGATCAGATGTATATACACACCAAATCTGAAGTCTCCAGGTCTAAAAGTATTGAAATTACGGTGAATAAACAAAATCAATTTATCGATTATTCGCGATAAAAAAGTAATCGGACGAGTTATCGAAAAAAAAAGATAAACTTGTACTGCGTATGGTATACATGAGTATGCATACAAAATTTGAAGTCTCTAGCTCTTATATCTTCTGAGATCTAGGCGTTCATACGGACGGACGGACGGACGGACGGACGGACGGACGGACGGACGGACAGACGGACAGGGCTATATCGACTCAGCTCGTCGCCCTGATCAAGAATATATATACTTTATGGGGTCTGCCACGCCTCCTTCTGCCTGTTACATACTTTTCACAAAACCATTATACCCTGATTTCCCATTTTTAATGGGATCAGGGTATAAAAATTTTAAATAATTTTGCATTCTCCTAATACAGATGGTTATTCAAAAATTAATTGATGAATTTTGCTACTATATGCTGGAAACCCTAAAAACTAATTGATAATTGACTATATGCTGAAAACCTTAAAGACTAATAGATTTTTGTTTTTTTTTTTTTGATGCTTTAATAATAAAAAATATTAAATAATTTTAAATTTTCCCAATACAGATGGTTATTCAAGAATTAATTGATGGATTCTGCTACTATATGCTGGAAACCCTAAAAACTAATGGATTTTTGTTTTTTTGATGTTTTAATAATAAAAAATATTAAATAAAATTGCATTTTCCCAATAAAGATGGTTATTCAAGAATAAATTGAAGAATTCTGCTACTATATGCTGGAAACCCCAAAAGCTAATTGATTTTTGTTTTTTTTTTATGCTTTATTAAAAAAAATATTAAATAATATTGCATTTTCCAAATACAGATGGTTATTCAAAAATTAATTGATGAATTTTGCTACCATATGCTGGAAACCCTAAAACTAATTGATAATTGACTATATGCTGAAAACCTTAAAAACTAATAGATTTTTGTATTTTTTTTATGCTTTAATAATAAAAAATATTAAATAATTTTGAATTTTCCCAATACAGATGGTTATTCAAGAAGTAATTGAAGAATTCTGCTACTATATGCTGAAAACCCTAAAAACTAATAGATTTTTGTTTTTTTGATGCTTTAATAATAAACAAGTAAGAACGTTGCAGTTGGGCGTTACCAACTGCGGAATACTCATTCACATTCCGGCCCTAGCATGTACAATTTTCAATATGACACGACACAAAAAGTGGCCTACAAATTATTTTTATACCCTGAACCCATTGAAAATGTGAAATCAGGGTATAATGTTTTTGTTAAAATGTATGTAACAGGTAGAAGGAGGCGTGGCAGACTACATAAAGTATATAAATTCTTGATCAGGGCGACGAGCTGAGTCGATTTAGCCATGCTCGTCTGTCCGTGATACTAGAGACATGTACTTTGGCAAATTCATGCATTTCAATTTTATAATCACGATATAAAAGTTTCATGAAAATAGTCCATCAACAAGAAAAGTTAAGTTAAGTTCCCATAGTAAGCCCACACTGCAGTTAATGCGTGTTTATGCGTGCGTGCCTCTGTGTGTTTGTGTTTCTTTTGAAGCAGAAAAAAGCGAAGAATTCTTGAAATATCAGTTCCTGGAAGGGATCAGGGGATTTCGTAGTCGAGCAGTCTACAGACAAAAGCGCGCCTTCTAGCCTATTCTAGGAATTGCGATTGATTTGTGAATTTTTCAGTCGGTATTTTAGTTTTGTGAGATGACGCTGTAGCACTGAAGTTATATATATAATTTTTCGCTACTAGATATCCAACCGGAGCAGTGGTGCCGATGGTTGAGGCAACGCAAGTCGTGTTAGGTATCTAGGTATCGTGGGTTCAAGACCTATTCGATCACATTTTCTTTTTCATAAATTCGATATTTTATTGAATGAATAGCACTTAATATTTTTCATTTTCTTAGTCGAAAATTGTTATAAGTTTAAATTTGTTTCTTTTTACATAGATAGCTCTCAAATGCTTATACGTAGATATATACATACATACATATATACATACGTATATAAAATACGTACATATACAAAAAAGTCTGCCTACACAATTTCAGCACGTGCTCATTGGTATGTGTTTATGTATGTACATATAATGCGCACTCTAGCATTTTCTAAGAATCTCAATTGCGATTGATTTGTCTTTGCATTGTTTTTGAATTCCCAGCCGCTACTTTGGCTTTTCTTTGCTATATGGCGACCTAACGAATAATGTCATTTCGTTTTAATTGACATTGCTGTGAGTGCCGCGGTGGCGCTGTAGGCAAAGGCGCGGAATGCTCTTATTTTAGCTATTTTGTTGAGGTGCGAGTTCAAATCCCGCGGAAAACTTTTTTAAAAATTGAAATTTTATGTTATTATCATTTCGTTTATATTTTTTCAATTTCATAAAAATGTTTCCTTCCGTCTTATGAATATCTACAAAGCTTATTTATATATATATAAGTGACGCACGCATACATGTATACATTTCTTAGTTGGCTGCTACAAATGCCGATTCGCCACGCCTCTAGTGGGCGTTGTTGTGGTTGTGCTTCGAACCCCGGGGAAAACTTTTAATTTTTTTAAGATTTATAATTTTATTTTTATTTTTTAAATTCCACAAAAATGTTTTCTTCCGTGCTATCAATGCCTATTAAGTCTATTTATATATATAGATGGCTCACGCATATAAATGTCGCAATTTGACACTAGAAATGGCGATTGCCACGCCCCTAGTGGACGTAGACACCTCTTTTTTGGCCAGTTCTTAGAACAAGCTAATGGTAACCCAACTGCAAAATTTGAATGTTTACGCTCAAAAAATGTGAAAATTACAGGGTATTTTTTGATTTGCCACGCCCCTAAAAAGGCGTAACAACAATTTTTGGGCCATCGATAGAGAAGGCTACCAGTAACTTATTATGCAAATTTGAAGCTTCTAGCTCTATACCTGTAGGAGATATAAACTTTTGCGGTTTGCCATGCCCCCTGTGGGCGGAGATATATCCACTATAGCTTTTTGGTCTTGGGTGATCAACCCGAGTATATATACCAAATTTAAGGTCTCTAGCATTAATAGAGCCCAAAATATAGCAGAATTTGTAAAATCACTATATCTTCAGATCCAATTTGCCACGCCCCTAGTGGGCGTAGACATATAATTTTTCATCCAATCTTTATAGAATCGTAGCATTAGTTCACATGCAAAATTTGAGTGTTCTAGCTTTAAAACTCTAGGAGATACAGTTTTACCCGATTTGCCACGCCCCCAATGGGCGTAGATATATCCGCCATAGCTTTTGATTTTGGGTGGTCAACACGAAGCTACGTTTTAAATTTCAGCGCTCTAGCTATTCAACTAACATGATTTCTGGCATATCGGAAAATGCATTTTCCGATTTGCCACGCCCCTAGTGGGCGGATCAGGAAAATTTTAACACTTTATAAATCGGAGATATACACGAGTATGTGTTCCAAATTTCAAGTCTCTAGCTCTAATAGCGCCGAAATAGATTGCGTTCATACGGACAGACGGACAGACGGACGGACAGCAAGACGGACATGCACAAAACCAATATACTAATTCACTTCGTGAATTCGTATAAAAATATTAAATAATTTTGAATTTTCCCAATACAGATGGTTATTCAAGAATCAATTGATGAATTCTGCTACTATATGCTGGAAACCCCAAAAACTAATTGATTTTTGTTTTTATTGAATCTTTAATAATAAAAAATATTAAATAATATTGCATTTTCCGAATACAGATGGTTATTCAAGAATCAATTGATGAATTCTGCTACTATATGCTGGAAACCCCAAAAACTAATTGATTTTTGTTTTTATTGAATGCTTTAATAATAAAAAATATTAAATAATATTGCATTTTCCCAATACAGATGGTTATTCAAGAATTAATTGATTAATTCTGCTACTATATGCTGGAATCCTTCAAAACTAATAGATTTTTGTTATTTTGATGCTGTAATAATACAACAAGTAAGGAAGCTCTAGTCGAGACTGCTCGACTAGGAGATACCCTGATCCCTACAAAGAGCTGATATTCACGCACGCATAAGCACGCGCTCTGCTATCGCAGTAGCAGCGACTGCGCTTGGGCTGCGCTGCAGTGTGGGCAATACTATGAGAATTTTGTTGCTGAATAATTTCTCCTGTAGTAGGACTATCTTCATGAAACTTTCAGAACGTGATCACAATGTGCAAAGGTATGTACATTCCAAAGCACAAGTCTCTAGTACTTAAAATACGTTTTTTGCAAATTGGGGGCGAAGGGGGCGTGGTATCCAAAATCTGTAAATGACAAAATCTGCGTATTGATCAGATGTATATACACACCAAATCTGAAGTCTCCAGGTCTAAAAGTATTGAAATTACGGTGAATAAACAAAATCAATTTATCGATTATTCGCGATAAAAAAGTAATCGGACGAGTTATCGAAAAAAAAAGATAAACTTGTACTGCGTATGGTATACATGAGTATGCATACAAAATTTGAAGTCTCTAGCTCTTATATCTTCTGAGATCTAGGCGTTCATACGGACGGACGGACGGACGGACGGACGGACGGACGGACGGACGGACAGACGGACAGGGCTATATCGACTCAGCTCGTCGCCCTGATCAAGAATATATAACTTTATGGGGTCTGCCACGCCTCCTTCTGCCTGTTACATACTTTTCACAAAACCATTATACCCTGATTTCCCATTTTTAATGGGATCAGGGTATAAAAATTTTAAATAATTTTGCATTCTCCTAATACAGATGGTTATTCAAAAATTAATTGATGAATTTTGCTACTATATGCTGGAAACCCTAAAAACTAATTGATAATTGACTATATGCTGAAAACCTTAAAGACTAATAGATTTTTGTTTTTTTTTTTTTGATGCTTTAATAATAAAAAATATTAAATAATTTTAAATTTTCCCAATACAGATGGTTATTCAAGAATTAATTGATGGATTCTGCTACTATATGCTGGAAACCCTAAAAACTAATGGATTTTTGTTTTTTTGATGTTTTAATAATAAAAAATATTAAATAAAATTGCATTTTCCCAATATAGATGGTTATTCAAGAATAAATTGAAGAATTCTGCTACTATATGCTGGAAACCCCAAAAACTAATTGATTTTTGTTTTTTTTTTATGCTTTATTAAAAAAAAATATTAAATAATATTGCATTTTCCAAATACAGATGGTTATTCAAAAATTAATTGATGAATTTTGCTACCATATGCTGGAAACCCTAAAAACTAATTGATAATTGACTATATGCTGAAAACCTTAAAAACTAATAGATTTTTGTATTTTTTTTTATGCTTTAATAATAAAAAATATTAAATAATTTTGAATTTTCCCAATACAGATGGTTATTCAAGAAGTAATTGAAGAATTCTGCTACTATATGCTGAAAACCCTAAAAACTAATAGATTTTTGTTTTTTTGATGCTTTAATAATAAACAAGTAAGAACGTTGCAGTTGGGCGTTACCAACTGCGGAATACTCATTCACATTCCGGCTCTAGCATGTACAATTTTCAATATGACACGACACAAAAAGTGGCCTACAAATTATTTTTATACCCTGAACCCATTGAAAATGTGAAATCAGGGTATAATGTTTTTGTTAAAATGTATGTAACAGGTAGAAGGAGGCGTGGCAGACTACATAAAGTATATAAATTCTTGATCAGGGCGACGAGCTGAGTCGATTTAGCCATGCTCGTCTGTCCGTGATACTAGAGACATGTACTTTGGCAAATTCATGCATTTCAATTTTATAATCACGATATAAAAGTTTCATGAAAATAGTCCATCAACAAGAAAAGTTTAAACAGTTAAGTTCCCATAGTAAGCCCACACTGCAGTTAATGCGTGTTTATGCGTGCGTGCCTCTGTGTTTGTGTTTCTTTTGAAGCAGAAAAAAGCGAAGAATTCTTGAAATATCAGTTCCTGGAAGGGATCAGGGGATTTCGTAGTCGAGCAGTCTACAGACAAAAGCGCGCCTTCTAGCCTATTCTAGGAATTGCGATTGATTTGTGAATTTTTCAGTCGGTATTTTAGTTTTGTGAGATGACGCTGTAGCACTGAAGTTATATATATAATTTTTCGCTACTAGATATCCAACCGGAGCAGTGGTGCCGATGGTTGAGGCAACGCAAGTCGTGTTAGGTATCTAGGTATCGTGGGTTCAAGACCTATTCGATCACATTTTCTTTTTCATAAATTCGATATTTTATTGGGAGGGTGCGAGCTTGAATGAATAGCACTTAATATTTTTCATTTTCTTAGTCGAAAATTGTTATAAGTTTAAATTTGTTTCTTTTTACATAGATAGCTCTCAAATGCTTATACGTAGATATATACATACATACATATATACATACGTATATAAAATACGTACATATACAAAAAAGTCTGCCTACACAATTTCAGCACGTGCTCATTGGTATGTGTTTATGTATGTACATATAATGCGCACTCTAGCATTTTCTAAGAATCTCAATTGCGATTGATTTGTCTTTGCATTGTTTTTGAATTCCCAGCCGCTACTTTGGCTTTTCTTTGCTATATGGCGACCTAACAATAATGTCATTTCGTTTTAATTACATTACTGCGAGTGCCGCGGTGGCGCTGTAGACAAAGGCGCGGAGTGCTTTTATTTTAGCTATTTTGTTGAGGTGCGAGTTCAAATCCCGCGGAAAACTTTTTAAAAATTGAAATTTTATGTTATTATCATTTCGTTTATATTTTTTCAATTTCATAAAAATGTTTCCTTCCGTCTTATGAATATCTACAAAGCTTATTTATATATATAAGTGACGCACGCATACATGTATACATTTCTTAGTTGGCTGCTACCAAATGGGCGTTGTTGTGGTTGTGCTTCGAACCCCGGGGAAAACTTTTAATTTTTTTAAGATTTATAATTTTATTTTTATTTTTTAAATTCCACAAAAATGTTTTCTTCCGTGCTATCAATGCCTATTAAGTCTGTTTATATATATAGATGGCTCACGCATATAAATGTCGCAATTTGACACTAGAAATGGCGATTGCCACGCCCCTAGTGGACGTAGACACCTCTTTTTTGGCCAGTTCTTAGAACAAGCTAATGGTAACCCAACTGCAAAATTTGAATGTTTACGCTCAAAAAATGTGAAAATTACAGGGTATTTTTTGATTTGCCACGCCCCTAAAAAGGCGTAACAACAATTTTTGGGCCATCGATAGAGAAGGCTACCAGTAACTTATTATGCAAATTTGAAGCTTCTAGCTCTATAACTGTAGGAGATATAAACTTTTGCTGTTTGTCATGCCCCCTGTGGGCGGAGATATATCCACTATAGCTTTTTGGTCTTGGGTGATCAACCCGAGTATATATACCAAATTTCAGGTCTCTAGCATTAATAGAGCCCAAAATATAGCAGAATTTGTAAAATCACTATATCTTCAGATCCAATTTGCCACGCCCCTAGTGGGCGTAGACATATAATTTTTCATCCAATCTTTATAGAATCGTAGCATTAGCTCACATGCAAAATTTGAGTGTTCTAGCTTTAAAACTCTAGGAGATACAGTTTTACCCGATTTGCCACGCCCCCAATGGGCGTAGATATATCCGCCATAGCTTTTGATTTTGGGTGGTCAACACGAAGCTACGTTTTAAATTTCAGCGCTCTAGCTATTCAACTAACATGATTTCTGGCATATCGGAAAATGCATTTTCCGATTTGCCACGCCCCTAGTGGGCGGATCAGGAAAATTTTAACACTTTATAAATCGGAGATATACACGATAATAATAAAAAATATTAAATAATATTGCATTTTCCCAATACAGATGGTTATTCAAGAATTAATTGTTGAATTCTGCTACTATATGCTGGAATCCCTCAAAAACTAATAGATTTTTGATTATTTTGATGCTTTAATAATAAAAAATTTTAAATAATTTTGCATTCTCCTAATAAAGATGGTTATTCAAGAAAAAATTGATGAATTCTGCTACTATATGCTGGAAACCCCAAAAACTAATTGATTTTTGTTTTTGTTTTTTTTTATGCTTTAATAAAAAAAAAAAAACATTAAATAATATTGCATTTTCCGAATACAGATGGTTATTCAAAAATTAATTGATGAATTTTGCTACTATATGCTGGAAACCCTAAAAACTAATTGATAATTGACTATATGCTGAAAACCTTAAAGACTAATAGATTTTTGTTTTTTTTTTTTTGATGCTTTAATAATAAAAAATATTAAATAATTTTAAATTTTCCCAATACAGATGGATTCTGCTACTATATGCTGGAAACCCCAAAAACTAACTGATTTTTGTTTTTTTTTTTTGTGCTTTAATAAAAAAACAAATTCAAAAATTCATTGATGAATTTTGCTACCATATGCTGGAAACCCTAAAAACTAATTGATAATTGACTATATGCTGAAAACCTTAAAAACTAATAGATTTTTGTATTTTTTTTATGCTTTAATAATAAAAAATATTAAATAATTTTGAATTTTCCCAATACAGATGGTTATTCAAGAATTAATTGAAGAATTCTGCTACTATATGCTGAAAACCCTAAAAACTAATAGATTTTTGTTTTTTTGATGCTTTAATAATAAATAAGTAAGAACGTTGCAGTTGGGCGTTACCAACTGCGGAATACTCATTCACATTCCGGCTCTAGCATGTACAATTTTCAATATGACACGACACAAAAAGTGGCCTACAAATTATTTTTATACCCTGAACCCATTGAAAATGTGAAATCAGGGTATAATGTTTTTGTTAAAATGTATGTAACAGGTAGAAGGAGGCGTGGCAGACTACATAAAGTATATAAATTCTTGATCAGGGCGACGAGCTGAGTCGATTTAGCCATGCCCGTCTGTCCGTGATACTAGAGACATGTACTTTGGCAAATTCATGCATTTCAATTTTATAATCACGATATAAAAGTTTCATGAAAATAGTCCATCAACAAGAAAAGTTATTAAACAATTAAGTTCCCATAGTAAGCCCACGCTGCAGTTAATGCGTGTTTATGCGTGCGTGCCTCTGTGTTTGTGTTTCTTTTGAAGCAGAAAAAAGCGAAGAATTCTTGAAATATCAGTTCCTGGAAGGGATCAGGGGATTTCGTAGTCGAGCAGTCTACAGACAAAAGCGCGCCTTCTAGCCTATTCTAGGAATTGCGATTGATTTGTGAATTTTTCAGTCGTTATTTTAGTTTTGTGAGATGACGCTCTAGCACTGAAGTTATATATATAATTTTTTGCTACTAGATATCCAATCGGAGCAGTGGTGCCGATGGTTGAGGTAACGCAAGTCGTGTTAGGTATCGTGGGTTCAAGACTTATTCGATCACATTTTCTTTTTCATAAATTCGATATTTTATTGGGAGGGTGCGAGCTTGAATGAATATCACTTAATATTTTTCATTTTCTTAGTCGAAAATTGTTATAAGTTTAAATTTGTTTCTTTTTACATAGATAGCTCTCAAATGCTTATACGTAGATATATACATACATACATATATACATACGTATATAAAATACGTACATATACAAAAAAGTCTGCCTACACAATTTCAGCACGTGCTCATTGGTATGTGTTTATGTATGTACATATAATGCGCACTCTAGCATTTTCTAAGAATCTCAATTGCGATTGATTTGTCTTTGCATTGTTTTTGAATTCCCAGCCGCTACTTTGGCTTTTCTTTGCTATATGGCGACCTACGAATAATGTCATTTCGTTTTAATTGACATTGCTGTGAGTGCCGCGGTGGCGCTGTAGGCAAAGGCGCGGAGTGCTTTTATTTTAGCTATTTTGTTGAGGTGCGAGTTCAAATCCCGCGGAAAACTTTTTTAAAAATTGAAATTTTATGTTATTATCATTTCGTTTATATTTTTTCAATTTCATAAAAATGTTTCCTTCCGTCTTATGAATATCTACAAAGCTTATTTATATATATAAGTGACGCACGCATACATGTATACATTTCTTAGTTGGCTGCTACAAATGCCGATTCGCCACGCCTCTAGTGGGCGTTGTTGTGGTTGTGCTTCGAACCCCGGGGAAAACTTTTAATTTTTTTAAGATTTATAATTTAATTTTTATTTTTTAAATTCCACAAAAATGTTTTCTTCCGTGCTATCAATGCCTATTAAGCCTGTTTATATATATAGATGGCTCACGCATATAAATGTCGCAATTTGACACTAGAAATGGCGATTGTCACGCTCCTAGTAACCGTAGACACCTCTTTTTTGGCCAGTTCTTAGAACAAGCTAATGGTAACCCAACTGCAAAATTTGAATGTTTACGCTCAAAAAATGTGAAAATTACAGGGTATTTTTTGATTTGCCACGCCCCTAAAAAGGCGTAACAACATTTTTTGGGCCATCGATAGAGAAGGCTACCAGTAACTTATTATGCAAATTTGAAGCTTCTAGCTCTATAACTGTAGGAGATATAAACTTTTGCGGTTTGTCACGCCCCCTGTGGGCGGAGATATATCCACTATAACTTTTTGGTCTTGGGTGATCAACCCGAGTATATATACCAAATTTCAGGTCTCTAGCATTAATAGAGCCCAAAATATAGCAGAATTTGTAAATTCACTATATCTTCACTAGTGGGCGTAGACATATAATTTTTCATCCAATCTTTATAGAATCGTAGCATTAGCTCACATGCAAAATTTGAGTGTTCTAGCTTTAAAACTCTAGGAGATACAGTTTTACCCGATTTGCCACGCCCCCAATGGGCGTAGATATATCCGCCATAGCTTTTGATTTTGGGTGGTCAACACGAAGCTACGTTTTAAATTTCAGCGCTCTAGCTATTCAACTAACATGATTTCTGGCATATCGGAAAATGCATTTTCCGATTTGCCACGCCCCTAGTGGGCGGATCTGGAAAATTTTAACACTTTATAAATCGGAGATATACACGAGTATGTGTTCCAAATTTCAAGTCTCTAGCTCTAATAGCGCCGAATTCGTATAAAAATATTAAATAATTTTGAATTTTCCCAATACAGATGGTTATTCAAGAATCAATTGATGAATTCTGCTACTATATGCTGGAAACCCTAAAAACTAATTGATTTTTGATTTTTTGATGCTTTAATAATAAAAAATATTAAATAATATTGCATTCTCCTAATAAAGCTGGTTGTTAAAGGAGTAATTGATGAATTCTGCTACTATATGCTGGAAACCCTAGAAACTAACAGATTTTTGTTTTTTTTTTTTTTTTTTTTTGATGCTCTAATAATACAAAAATTTTAAATAATTTTGCATTCTCCCAATTTTTGTTTTTTTGATGCTTCAAGAATAACAAATATTAAATAATATTGCATTTTTTCAATACAGATGGTTATTCAAGAATTAATTGATGAATTCTGCTACTATATGCTGAAAACCCTAAAAACTAATAGATTTTTGTTTTTTTTTTTTTGATGCTTTAATAATAAAAAATATTAAATAATTTTAAATTTTCCCAATACAGATGGTTATTCAAGAATTAATTGATGAATTCTGCTACTATATGCTAAAAACCCTAAAAACTAATAGATTTTTGTTTTTTTTTTTTTTTTGATGCTTTAATAATAAAAAATATTAAATAATTTTAAATTTTCCCAATACAGATGGTTATTCAAGAATTAATTGAAGAATTCTGCTACTATATGCTGAAAACCCTAAAAACTAATAGATTTTTGTATTTTTGATGCTTTAATAATAAACAAGTAAGAACGTTGCAGTTGGGCGTTACCAACTGCGGAATACTCATTCACATTCCGGCTCTAGCATGTACAATTTTCAATATGACACGACACAAAAAGTGGCTTATAAATTATTTTTATACCCTGAACCCATTGAAAATGTGAAATCAGGGTATAATGTTTTTGTTAAAATGTATGTAACAGGTAGAAGGAGGCGTGGCAGACTACATAAGGTATATAAATTCTTGATCAGGGCGACGAACTGAGTCGATTTAGCCATGCCCGTCTGTCCGTGATACTAGAGACATGTACTTTGGCAAATTCATGCATTTCAATTTTATAATCACGATATAAAAGTTTCATGAAAATAGTCCATCAACAAGAAAAGTTATTAAACAATTAAGTTCCCATAGTAAGCCCACGCTGCAGTTAATGCGTGTTTATGCGTGCGTGCCTCTGTGTTTGTGTTTCTTTTGAAGCAGAAAAAAGCGAAGAATTCTTGAAATATCAGTTCCTGGAAGGGATCAGGGGATTTCGTAGTCGAGCAGTCTACAAACAAAAGCGCGCCTTCTAGCCTATTCTAGGAATTGCGATTGATTTGTGAATTTTTCAGTCGTTATTTTAGTTTTGTGAGATGACGCTCTAGCACTGAAGTTATATATATAATTTTTTGCTACTAGATATCCAATCGGAGCAGTGGTGCCGATGGTTGAGGTGACGCAAGTCGTGTTAGGTATCGTGGGTTCAAGACTTATTCGATCACATTTTCTTTTTCATAAATTCGATATTTTATTGGGAGGGTGCGAGCTTGAATGAATATCACTTAATATTTTTCATTTTCTTAGTCGAAAATTGTTATAAGTTTAAATTTGTTTCTTTTTACATAGATAGCTCTCAAATGCTTATACGTAGATATATACATACATACATATATACATACGTATATAAAATACGTACATATACAAAAAAGTCTGCCTACACAATTTCAGCACGTGCTCATTGGTATGTGTTTATGTATGTACATATAATGCGCACTCTAGCATTTTCTAAGAATCTCAATTGCGATTGATTTGTCTTTGCATTGTTTTTGAATTCCCAGCCGCTACTTTGGCTTTTCTATGCTATATGGCAACCTACGAATAATGTCATTTCGTTTTAATTGACATTGATGTGAGTGCCGCGGTGGCGCTGTAGGCAAAGGCGCGGAATGCTTTTATTTTAGCTATTTTGTTGAGGTGCGCGTTCAAATCCCGCGGAAAACTTTTTTAAAAATTGAAATTTTATGTTATTATCATTTCGTTTATATTTTTTCAATTTCATAAAAATGTTTCCTTCCGTCTAAGTGACGCACGCATACATGTATACATTTCTTAGTTGGCTGCTACAAATGCCGATTCGCCACGCCTCTAGTGGGCGTTGTTGTGGTTGTGCTTCGAACCCCGGGGAAAACTTTTAATTTTTTTAAGATTTATAATTTAATTTTTATTTTTTAAATTCCACAAAAATGTTTTCTTCCGTGCTATCAATGCCTATTAAGCCTGTTTATATATATAGATGGCTCACGCATATAAATGTCGCAATTTGACACTAGAAATGGCGAATGTCACGCTCCTAGTAACCGTAGACACCTCTTTTTTGGCCAGTTCTTAGAACAAGCTAATGGTAACCCAACTGCAAAATTTGAATGTTTACGCTCAAAAAATGTGAAAATTACAGGGTATTTTTTGATTTGCCACGCCCCTAAAAAGGCGTAACAACATTTTTTGGGCCATCGATAGAGAAGGCTACCAGTAACTTATTATGCAAATTTGAAGCTTCTAGCTCTATAACTGTAGGAGATATAAACTTTTGCGGTTTGCGGTTTGGGCGGAGATATATAGCTTTTTGGTCTTGGGTGATCAACCCGGACGGACAGCAAGACGGTCATGCACAAAACCAATATACTAATTCACTTCGTGAATTCGTATAAAAATATTAAATAATTTTGAATTTTCCCAATACAGATGGTTATTCAAGAATCAATTGATGAATTCTGCTACTATATGCTGGAAACCCCAAAAACTAATTGATTTTTGATTTTTTGATGCTTTAATAATAAAAAATATTAAATAATATTGCATTCTCCTAATAAAGCTGGTTATTAAAGGAGTAATTGATGAATTCTGCTACTATATGCTGGAAACCCTAGAAACTAACAGATTTTTGTTTTTTTTTTTTTTTTTTTTTTTGATGCTCTAATAATACAAACATTTTAAATAATTTTGCATTCTCCCAATTTTTGTTTTTTTTATGCTTCAAGAATAACAAATATTAAATAATATTGCATTTTTTCAATACAGATGGTTATTCAAGAATTAATTGATGAATTCTGCTACTATATGCTGGAAACCCCAAAAACTAATTGATTTTTGTTTTTATTGAATCTTTAATAATAAAAAATATTAAATAATATTGCATTTTCCCAATACAGATGGTTATTCAAGAATTAATTGATGAATTCTGCTACTATATGCTGGAATCCTTCAAAACTAATAGATTTTTGTTTTTTTGATGCTTTAATAATAAACAAGTAAGAACGTTGCAGTTGGGCGTTACCAACTGCGGAATACTCATTCACATTCCGGCTCTAGCATGTACAATTTTCAATATGACACGACACAAAAAGTGGCCTACAAATTATTTTTATACCCTGAACCCATTGAAAATGTGAAATCAGGGTATAATGTTTTTGTTAAAATGTATGTAACAGGTAGAAGGAGGCGTGGCAGACTACATAAAGTATATAAATTCTTGATCAGGGCGACGAGCTGAGTCGATTTAGCCATGCCCGTCTGTCCGTGATACTAGAGACATGTACTTTGGCAAATTCATGCATTTCAATTTTATAATCACGATATAAAAGTTTCTTGAAAATAGTCCATCAACAAGAAAAGTTATTAAACAATTAAGTTCCCATAGTAAGCCCACGCTGCAGTTAATGCGTGTTTATGCGTGCGTGCCTCTGTGTTTGTGTTTCTTTTGAAGCAGAAAAAAGCGAAGAATTCTTGAAATATCAGTTCCTGGGAGGGATCAGGGGATTTCGTAGTCGAGCAGTCTACAGACAAAAGCGCGCCTTCTAGCCTATTCTAGGAATTGCGATTGATTTGTGAATTTTTCAGTCGTTATTTTAGTTTTGTGAGATGACGCTGTAGCACTGAAGTTATATATATAGTTTTTCGCTCCTAGATATCCAAGCGGAGCAGTGGTGCCGATGGTTGAGGCAACGCAAGTCGTGTTAGGTATCGTGGGTTCAAGACCTATTCGATCACATTTTCTTTTTCATAAATTCGATATTTTATTGGGAGGGTGCGAGCTTGAATGAATAGCACTTAATATTTTTCATTTTCTTAGTCGAAAATTGTTATAAGTTTAAATTTATTTCTTCTTACATAGATAGCTCTCAAATGCTTATACGTAGATATATACATACGTATATAAAATACGTACATATACAAAAAAGTCTGCCTATACAATTTCAGCACGTGCTCATTGGTATGTGTTTATGTATGTACATATAATGCGCACTCTAGCATTTTCTAGGAATCTCAATTACGATTGATTTGTCTTTGCATTGTTTTTGAATTCCCAGCCGCTACTTTGGCTTTTCTTTGCTACGACCTACGAACAATGTCATTTCGTTTTAATTATCATTGCTGTGAGTGCCGCGGTGGCGCTGTAGGCAAAGGCGCGGAATGCTTTTATTTTAGCTATTTTGTTGAGGTGCGAGCTCAAATCCCGCGGAAAACTTTTTTAAAAATTGAAATTTTATGTTATTATCATTTCGTTTATATTTTTTCAATTTCATAAAAATGTTTCCTTCCGTCTTATGAATATCTACAAAGCTTATTTATATATATAAGTGACGCACGCATACATGTATACATTTCTTAGTTGGCTGCTACAAATGCCGATTCGCCACGCCTCTAGTGGGCGTTGTTGTGGTTGTGCTTCGAACCCCGGGGAAAACTTTAAATTTTTTTAAGATTTATAATTTAATTTTTATTTTTTTAATTCCACAAAAATGTTTTCTTCCGTGCTATCAATGCCTATTAAGCCTGTTTATATATATAGATGGCTCACGCATATAAATGTCGCAATTTGACACTAGAAATGGCGATTGCCACGCCCCTAGTGGACGTAGAAACCTCTTTTTTGGCCCGTTCTTAGAACAAGCTAATGGTAACCCAACTGCAAAATTTGAATGTTTACGCTCAAAAAATGTGAAAATTACAGGGTATTTTTTGATTTGCCACGCCCCTAAAAAGGCGTAACAACAATTTTTGGGCCATCGATAGAGAAGGCTACCAGTAACTTATTATGCAAATTTGAAGCTTCTAGCTCTATAACTGTAGGAGATATAAACTTTTGCGGTTTGTCACGCCCCCTGTGGGCGGAGATATATCCACTATAACTTTTTGGTCTTGGGTGATCAACCCGAGTATATATACCAAATTTCAGGTCTCTAGCATTAATAGAGCCCAAAATATAGCAGAATTTGTAAAATCACTATATCTTCAGATCCAATTTGCCACGCCCCTAGTTAGCGTAGACATATAGTTTTTCATCCAATCTTTATAGAATCGTAGCATTAACTCACATGCAAAATTTGAGATTTCTAGCTTTAAAACTCTAGGAGATACAGTTTTACCCGATTTGCCACGCCCCCAATGGGCGTAGATATATCCGCCATAACTTTTGATTTTGGGTGGTCAACACGAAGCTACGTTTTAAATTTCAGCGCTCTAGCTATTCAACTAACATGATTTCTGGCATATCGGAAAATGCATTTTCCGATTTGCCACGCCCCTAGGGAGCGGATCTGGAAAATTTTAACACTTTATAAATCGGAGATATACACGAGTATGTGTTCCAAATTTCAAGTCTCTAGCTCTAATAGCGCCGAAATAGATTGCGTTCATACGGATAGACGGACAGACGGACAGATGGACGGACAGCAAGACGGTCATGCACAAAACCAATATACTAATTCACTTCGTGAATTCGTATAAAAATATTAAATAATTTTGAATTTTCCCAATACAGATGGTTATTCAAGAATCAATTGATGAATTTTGCTACTATATGCTGGAAACCCCAAAAACTAATTGATTTTTGTTTTTATTGAATCTTTAATAATAAAAAATATTAAATAATATTGCATTTTTTCAATACAGATGGTTATTCAAGAATTAATTGATGAATTCTGCTACTATATGCTGAAAACCCTAAAAACTAATAGATTTTTGTTTTTTTGATGCTTTAATAATAAACAAGTAAGAACGTTGCAGTTGGGCGTTACCAACTGCGGAATACTCATTCACATTCCGGCTCTAGCATGTACAATTTTCAATATGACACGACACAAAAAGTGGCCTACAAATTATTTTTATACCCTGAACCCATTGAAAATGTGAAATCAGGGTATAATGTTTTTGTTAAAATGTATGTAACGGGTAGAAGGAGGCGTGGCAGACTACATAAAGTATATAAATTCTTGATCAGGGCGACGAGCTGAGTCGATTTAGCCATGCCCGTCTGTCCGTGATACTAGAGACATGTACTTTGGCAAATTCATGCATTTCAATTTTATAATCACGATATAAAAGTTTCTTGAAAATAGTCCATCAACAAGAAAAGTTATTAAACAATTAAGTTCCCATAGTAAGCCCACGCTGCAGTTAATGCGTGTTTATGCGTGCGTGCCTCTGTGTTTGTTTCCTTCCGTCTTATGAATATCTACAAAGCTTATTTATATATATAAGTGACGCACGCATACATGTATACATTTCTTAGTTGGCTGCTACAAATGCCGATTCGCCACGCCTCTAGTGGGCGTTGTTGTGGTTGTGCTTCGAACCCCGGGGAAAACTTTAAATTTTTTTAAGATTTATAATTTAATTTTTATTTTTTTAATTCCACAAAAATGTTTTCTTCCGTGCTATCAATGCCTATTAAGCCTGTTTATATATATAGATGGCTCACGCATATAAATGTCGCAATTTGACACTAGAAATGGCGATTGCCACGCCCCTAGTGGACGTAGACACCTCTTTTTTGGCCAGTTCTTAGAACAAGCTAATGGTAACCCAACTGCAAAATTTGAATGTTTACGCTCAAAAAATGTGAAAATTACAGGGTATTTTTTGATTTGCCACGCCCCTAAAAAGGCGTAACAACATTTTTTGGGCCGTCGATAGAGAAGGCTACCAGTAACTCATTATCCAAATTTGAAGCTTCTAGCTCTATAACTGTAGGAGATATAAACTTTTGCGGTTTGTCACGCCCCCTGTGGGCGGAGATATATCCACTATAGCTTTTTGGTCTTGGGTGATCAACCCGAGTATATATGCCAAATTTCAGGTCTCTAGCATTAATAGAGCCCAAAATATAGCAGAATTTGTAAAATCACTATATCTTCAGATCCAATTTGCCACGCCCCTAGTGGGCGTAGACATATAATTTTTCATCCAATCTTTATAGAATCGTAGCATTAGCTCACATGCAAAATTTGAGTGTTCTAGCTTTAAAACTCTAGGAGATACAGTTTTACCCGATTTGCCACGCCCCCAATGGGCGTAGATATATCCGCCATAGCTTTTGATTTTGGGTGGTCAACACGAAGCTACGTTTTAAATTTCAGCGCTCTAGCTATTCAACTAACATGATTTCTGGCATATCGGAAAATGCATTTTCCGATTTGCCACGCCCCTAGTGGGCGGATCAGGAAAATTTTAACACTTTATAAATCGGAGATATACACGAGTATGTGTTCCAAATTTCAAGTCTCTAGCTCTAATAGCGCCGAATTCGTATAAAAATATTAAATAATTTTGAATTTTCCCAATACAGATGGTTATTCAAGAATCAATTGATGAATTCTGCTACTATATGCTGGAAACCCCAAAAACTAATTGATTTTTGTTTTTATTGAATCTTTAATAATAAAAAATATTAAATAATATTGCATTTTTTCAATACAGATGGTTATTCAAAAATTAATTGATGAATTTTGCTACTATGTGCTGGAAACCCTAAAAACTAATTGATTTTTGATTTTTTGATGCTTTAATAATAAAAAATATTAAATAATATTGCATTCTCCTAATAAAGCTGGTTATTAAAGGAGTAATTGATGAATTCTGCTACTATATGCTGGAAACCCTAGAAACTAACAGATTTTTGTTTTTTTTTTTTTTTTTGATGCTCTAATAATACAAACATTTTAAATAATTTTGCATTCTCCCAATTTTTGTTTTTTTGATGCTTCAAGAATAACAAATATTAAATAATATTGCATTTTTTCAATACAGATGGTTATTCAAGAATTAATTGATGAATTCTGCTACTATATGCTGGAAACCCTAAAAACTAATAGATTTTTGTTTTTGATGCTTTAATAATAACAAGTAAGGAAGCTCTAGTCGAGACTGCTCGACTAGGAGATACCCTGATCCCTACAAAGAGCTGATATTCACGCACGCATAAGCACGCGCTCTGCTAACTGCGCAGTGAGCAGCGACTGCGCTTGGGCTGCGCTGCAGTGTGGGCAATACTATGAGAATTTTGTTGCTGAATAATTTCTCCTGTAATAAGACTATCTTCATGAAACTTTGAGAATAAGATCACAATGTGCAAATGTGTGTACATTCCAAAGCACAAGTCTCTAGTACTTAAACTACGTTTTTTGTAAATTGGGGGCGAAGGGGGCGTGGTATCCAAAATCTGTAAATGACGAAATCTGCGTATTGATCAGATGCATATACACACCAAATCTGAAGTCTCCAGGTCTAAAAGTATTGAAATTACGGTGAATAAACAAAATCAGTTTATCGATTATTCGCGATAAAAAAGTAATCGGATGAGTTATCGAAAAAAAAAGATAAACTTGTACTGCGTATGGTATACATGAGTATGCATACAAAATTTGAAGTCTCTAGCTCTTATATCTTCTGAGATCTAGGCGTTCATACGGACGGGCGGACGGACGGACGGACAGACGGACAGGGCTATATTGACTCAGCTCGTCGCCCTGATCAAGAATATATATACTTTATGGGGTCTGCCACGCCTCCTTCTGCCTGTTACATACTTTTCACAAAACCATTATACCCTGATTTCCCATTTTTAATGGGATCAGGGTATAAAAATATTAAATAATATTGCATTTTCCGAATACAGATGGTTATTGAAAAATTAATTGATGAATTTTGCTACTATACGCTGGAAACCCTAAAAACTAATTGATAATTGACTATATGCTGAAAACCTTAAAAACTAATAGATTTTTGTTTTTTTTTATACCCTGATCCCATTAAAAATGGGAAATCAGGGTATAATGGTTTTGTGAAAAGTATGTAACAGGCAGAAGGAGGCGTGGCAGACCCCATAAAGTATATATATTCTTGATCAGGGCGACGAGCTGAGTCGATATAGCCCTGTCCGTCTGTCCGTCCGTCCGTCCGTCCGTCCGTCCGTCCGTCTGTCTGTCTGTCTGTCCGTCCGTCTGTATGAACGCCTAGATCTCAGAAGATATAAGAGCTAGAGACTTCAAATTTTGTATGCATACTCATGTATACCATACGCAGTACAAGTTTATCTTTTTTTTCGATAACTCGTCCGATTATTTTTTTTATCGCGAATAATCGATAAATTGATTTTGTTTATTCACCGTAATTTCAATACTTTTAGATCTGGAGACTTCAGATTTGGTGTGTATATACATCTGATCAATACGCAGATTTCGTCATTTACAGATTTTGGATACCACGCCCCCTTCGCCCCTAATTTACAAAAAACGTATTTTAAGTACTAGAGACTTGTGCTTAGATGTACACACATTTGCACAGTGTGATCACATTCTCAAAGTTTCATGAAGATAGTCTTATTACAGGAGAAATTATTCAGCAACAAAATTCATCATGTTCCACACTGCAGCGCAGCTCAGCGCAGTCGCTGCTCACTGCGCAGTCAGCAGAGCGCGTGCTTATGCGTGCGTGAATATCAGCTCTATGTAGGGATCAGGGTATCTCCTAGTCGAGCAGTCTCGACTAGAGCTTCCTTACTTGTTTTTTGATGCTTTAATAATAAACAAGTAAGGAAGCTCTAGTCGAGGCTGCTCGACTAGGAGATACCCTGATCCCTACAAAGAGCTGATATTCACGCACGCATAAGCACGCGCTCTGCTAGCTGCGCAGTAAGCAGCGACTGCGCTTGGGCTGCGCTGCAGTGTGGGCAATACTATGAGAATTTTTTTGCTGAATAATTTCTCCTGTAATAGGACTATCTTCATGAAACTTTCAGAATGTGATCACAATGTGCAAATGTGTGTACATTCCAAAGCACAAGTCTCTAGTACTTAAAATACGTTTTTTGCAAATTGGGGGCGAAGGGGGCGTGGCATCCAAAATCTGTAAATGACAAAATCTGCATATTGATCAGATGTATATACACACCAAATCTGAAGTCTCCAGGTCTAAAAGTATTGAAATTACGGTGAATAAACAAAATCAATTTATCGATTATTCGCGATAAAAAAGTAATCGGACGAGCTATCGAAAAAAAAAGATAAACTTGTACTGCGTATGGTATACATGAGTATGCATACAAAATTTGAAGTCTCTAGCTCTTATATCTTCTGAGATCTAGGCGTTCATACGGACGGACGGACGGACGGACGGACGGACGGACAGACGGACAGGGCTATATCGACTCAGCTCATCGCCCTGATCAAGAATATATATACTTTATGGGGTCTGCCACGCCTCCTACTGCCTGTTACATACTTTTCACAAAACCATTATACCCTGATTTCCCATTTTTAATGGGATCAGGGTATAAAAATATTAAATAATTTTAAATTTTCCCAATACAGATTATTCAAGAATTAATATATGAATTCTGCTACTATATGCTGAAAACCCTAAAAACTAATAGATTTTTGTTTTTTTTTTTGATGCTTTAATAATAAACAAGTAAGAACGTTGCAGTTGGGCGTTACCAACTGCGGAATAGTCATTCACATTCCGGTTCTAGCATGTACAATTTTCAATATGACACGACACAAAAAGTGGCCTACAAATTATTTTTATACCCTGAACCCATTGAAAATGTGAAATCAGGGTATAATGTTTTTGTTAAAATGTATGTAACAGGTAGAAGGAGGTGTGGCAGACTCCATAAAGTATATATATTCTTGATCAGGACGACGAGCTGAGTCGATGTCCGTCTGTCCGTGATACTAGAGACATGTACTTTGGCAAATTCATGCATTTCAATTTTATAATCACGATATAAAAGTTTCATGAAAATAGTCCATCAACAAGAAAAGTTATTAAACAATTAAGTTCCCATAGTAAGCCCACACTGCAGCTAATCCGTGTTTAGGCGTGCGTGCCTCTGTGTTTGTGAAAAAAGCGAAGAATTCTTGAAATATCAGTTCCTGGAAGGGATCAGGGGATTTCGTAGTCGAGCAGTCTACAGACAAAAGCGCGCCTTCTAGCCTATTCTAGGAATTGCGATTGATTTGTGAATTTTTCAGTCGTTATTTTAGTTTTGTGAGATGACGCTCTAGCACTGAAGTTATATATATAATTTTTTGCTACTAGATATCCAATCGGAGCAGTGGTGCCGATGGTTGAGGTCACGCAAGTCGTGTTAGGTATCGTGGGTTCAAGACTTATTCGATCACATTTTCTTTTTCATAAATTCGATATTTTATTGGGAGTTTAAATTTGTTTCTTTTTACATAGATAGCTCTCAAATGCTTATACGTAGATATATACATACATACATATATACATACGTATATAAAATACGTACATATACAAAAAAGTCTGCCTACACAATTTCAGCACGTGCTCATTGGTATGTGTTTATGTATGTAGATATAATGCGCACTCTAGCATTTTCTAAGAATCTCAATTGCGATTGATTTGTCTTTGCATTGTTTTTGAATTCCCAGCCGCTACTTTGGCCGACCTACGAATAATGTCATTTCGTTTTAATTGACATTGCTGTGAGTGCCGCGGTGGCGCTGTAGGCAAAGGCGCGGAATGCTTTTATTTTAGCTATTTTGTTGAGGTGCGAGTTCAAATCCCGCGGAAAACTTTTTTAAAAATTGAAATTTTATGTTATTATCACTTCGTTTATATTTTTTCAATTTCATAAAAATGTTTCCTTCCGTCTTATGAATATCTACAAAGCTTATTTATATATATAAGTGACGCACGCATACATGTATACATTTCTTAGTTGGCTGCTACAAATGCCGATTCGCCACGCCTCTAGTGGGCGTTGTTGTGGTTGTGCTTCGAACCCCGGGGAAAACTTTTAATTTTTTTAAGATTTATAATTTAATTTTTATTTTTTAAATTCCACAAAAATGTTTTCTTCCGTGCTATCAATGCCTATTAAGCCTGTTTATATATATAGATGGCTCACGCATATAAATGTCGCAATTTGACACTAGAAATGGCGATTGCCACGCCCCTAGTGGACGTAGACACCTCTATTTTGGCCAGTTCTTAGAACAAGCTAATGGTAACCCAACTGCAAAATTTGAATGTTTACGCTTAAAAAATGTGAAAATTACAGGGTATTTTTTGATTTGCCACGCCCCTAAAAAGGCGTAACAACAATTTTTGGGCCATCGATAGAGAAGGCTACCAGTAACTTATTATCCAAATTTGAAGCTTCTAGCTCTATAACTGTAGGAGATATAAACTTTTGCGGTTTGCCACGCCCCCTGTGGGCGGAGATATATCCACTATAGCTTTTTGGTCTTGGGTGATCAACCCGAGTATATATACCAAATTTCAGGTCTCTAGCATCAATAGAGCCCAAAATATAGCAGAAAATGCATTTTCCGATTTGCCACGCCCCTAGTGAGCGGATCAGGAAAATTTTAACACTTTATAAATGGGAGATATACACGAGTATGTGTTCCAAATTTCAAGTCTCTAGCTCTAATAGCGCCGAAATATATTGCGTTCATACGGACAGACGGACAGACGGACGGACAGCAAGACGGACATGCACAAAACCAATATACTAATTCACTTCGTGAATTCGTATAAAAATATTAAATAATTTTGAATTTTCCCAATACAGATGGTTATTCAAGAATCAATTGATGAATTCTGCTACTATATGCTGGAAACCCCAAAAACTAATTGATTTTTGTTTTTATTGAATCTTTAATAATAAAAAATATTAAATAATATTGCATTTTCCGAATACAAATGGTTATTCAAAAATTAATTGATGAATTTTGCTACTATGTGCTGGAAACCCTAAAAACTAATTGATTTTTGATTTTTTGATGCTTTAATAATAAAAAATATTAAATAATTTTGCATTTTCCTAATAAAGCTGGTTATTAAAGAAGTAATTGATGAATTCTGCTACTATATGCTGAAAACCCTAAAAACTAATAGATTTTTGTTTTTTTGATGCTTTAATAATAAAAGATATTAAATAATATTGCATTTTCCAATACAGAAGGTTATTCAAGAATTAATTGATGAATTTTGCTACTATGTGCTGGAAACCCTAAAAACTAATTGATTTTTGATTTTTTGATGCTCTAATAATACAAAAATTTTAAATAATTTTGCATTCTCCTAATAAAGATGGTTATTTAAGAATTAATTGATGAATTTTGCTACTATATGCTGGAAACCCTAAAAACTAATGGATAATTGACTATATGCTGAAAACCATAAAAACTAATAGATTTTTGTTTTTTTTTTTTTTTTTTGATGCTTTAATAATAGATTTTTGTTTTTTTTTTTTATGCTTTAATAATAGAAAATATTAAATAATTTTGCACGTCCTAATAAAGCTGGTTATTAAAGAAGTAATTGATGAATTCTGCTACTATATGCTGAAAACCCTAAAAACTAATAGATTTTTGTTTTTTTTTGATGCTTTAATAATAAAAAATATTAAATAATATTGCATTTTCCGAATACAGATGGTTATTCAAAAATTAATTGATGAATTTTGCTACTATATACTGGAAAGCCTACAAAATGAACTATTTTTATACCCTGATCCCATTAAAAATGGGAAATCAGGGTATGGTTTTGTGAAAAGTATGTAACAGGCAAAAGGAGGCGTGGCAGACCCCATAAAGTATATATATTCTTGATCAGGGCAACGAGCTGAGTCGATATAGCCCTGTCCGTCCGTCCGTCCGTCCGTCCGTCCGTCCGTCCGTCCGTCCGTCCGAATGAACGCCTAGATCTAAGAAGATATAAGAGCTAGAGACTTCAAATTTTGTATGCATACTCATGTATACCATACGCAGTACAAGTTTATCTTTTTTTTCGATAACTCATCCGATTACTTTTTTATCGCGAATAATCGATAAACTGATTTTGTTTATTCACCGTAATTTCAATACTTTAAGACCTGGAGACTTCAAATTTGGTGTGTATATACATCTGATCAATACGCAGATTTCGTCATTTACAGATTTTGGATACCACGCCCCCTTCGCCTCCAATTTGTATTTTAAGTACTAGAGACTTGTGCTTTGGAATGTACACACATTTGCACATTGTGATCACATTCTCAAAGTTTTATGAAGATAGTCTTATTACAGGAGAAATTATTCAGCAACAAAATTCTCATAGTATTGCCCACACTGCAGCGCAGCCCAATGCAGTCGCTGCTCACTGCGCAGTTAGCAGAGCGCGTGCTTATGCGTGCGTGAATATCAGCTCTTTGTGGGGATCATCATCCGTCTGTCCGTCTGATACTAGAGACATGTACTTTGGCAAATTCATGGATTTCAATTTTATAATCACGAGATAGAAGTTTCATGAAAATAGTCCATCAACAAGAAAAGTTATTAAACAATTAAGTTCCCATAGTAAGCCCACACTGCAGTTAATCCGTGTTTATGCGTGCGTGCCTCTGTGTTTGTGTTCCTTTTGAAGCAGAAAAAAGCGAAGAATTCTTGAAATATCAGTTCCTGGAAGGGATCAGGGGATTTCGTAGTCGAGCAGTCTACAGACAAAAGCGCGCCTTCTAGCCTATTCTAGGAATTGCGATTGATTTGTGAATTTTTCAGTCGGTATTTTAGTTTTGTGAGATGATGCTGTAGCACTGAAGTTATATATATAATTTTTCGCTCCTAGATATCCAATCGGAGCAGTGGTGCCGATGGTTGAGGTCACGCAAGTCGTGTTAGGTATCGTGGGTTCAAGATTTATTCGATCACATTTTCTTTTTCATAAATTCGATATTTTATTGGGAGGGTGCGAGCTTGAATGAATAGCACTTAATATTTTTCATTTTCTTAGTCGAAAATTGTTATAAGTTTAAATTTGTTTCTTTTTACATAGATAGCTCTCAAATGCTTATACGTAGATATATACATACATATATAAAATACGTACATATACAAAAAAGTCTGCCTATACAATTTCAGCACGTGCTCATTGGTATGTGTTTATATATGTACATATAATGCGCACTCTAGCATTTTCTAAGAATCTCAATTGCGATTGATTTGTCTTTGCATTGTTTTTGAATTCCCAGCCGCTACTTTGGCTTTTCTTTGCTATATGGCGACCTACGAATAATGTCATTTCGTTTTAATTGACATTGCTGTGAGTGCCGCGGTGGCGCTGTAGGCAAAGGCGCGGAATGCTTTTACTTTAGCTATTTTGTTGAGGTGCGAGTTCAAATCCCGCGGAAAACTTTTTTAAAAATTGAAATTTTATGTTATTATCACTTCGTTTATATTTTTTCAATTTCATAAAAATGTTTCCTTCCGTCTTATGAATATAAACAAAGCTTATTTATATATATAAGTGACGCACGCATACATGTATACATTTCTTAGTTGGCTGCTACAAATGCCGATTCGCCACGCCTCTAGTGGGCGTTGTTGTGGTTGTGCTTCGAACCCCGGGGAAAACTTTTAATTTTTTAAGATTTATAATTTAATTCTTATTTTTTAAATTCCACAAAAATGTTTTCTTCCGTGCTATCAATGCCTATTAAGTCTATTTATATATAAATGTCGCAATTTGACACTAGAAATGGCGATTGCCACGCCCCTAGTGGACGTAGACACCTCTTTTTTGGCCAGTTCTTAGAACAAGCTAATGGTAACCCAACTGCAAAATTTGAATGTTTACGCTCAAAAAATGTGAAAATTACAGGGTATTTTTTGATTTGCCACGCCCCTAAAAAAGCGTAACAACAATTTTTGGGCCATCGATAGAGAAGGCTACCAGTAACTTATTATGCAAATTTGAAGCTTCTAGCTCTATAACTGTAGGAGATATAAACTTTTGCGGTTTGCCACGCCCCCTGTGGGCGGAGATATATCCACTATAGCTTTTTGGTCTTGGGTGATCAACCCGAATATACATACAAAATTTCAGGTCTCTAGCATTAATAGAGCCCAAAATATAGCAAAATTTGTAAAATCACTATATCTTCAGATCCAATTTGCCACGCCCCTAGTGGGCGTAGACATATAATTTTTCATCCAATCTTTATAGAATCGTAGCATTAGCACCCATAGAAAATTTGAATGTTCTAGCTTTAAAACTCTAGGAGATACAGTTTTACCCGATCTGCCACGCCCCCAATGGGCGTAGATATATCCGCCATAGCTTTTGATTTTGGGTGGTCAACACGAAGCTACGTTTTAAATTTCAGCGCTCTAGCTATTCAACTAACATGATTTCTGGCATATCGGAAAATGCATTTTCCGATTTGCCACGCCCCTAGTGGGTGGATCAGGAAAATTTTAACACTTTATAAATCGGAGATATACACGAGTATGTGTTCCAAATTTCAAGTCTCTAGCTCTAATAGCGCCGAAATAGATTGCGTTCATACGGACAGACGGACAGACGGACGGACAGCAAGACGGACATGCACAAAACCAATATACTAATTCACTTCGTGAATTCGTATAAAAATATTAAATAATTTTGAATTTTCCCAATACAGGTGGTTATTCAAGAATCAATTGATGAATTCTGCTACTATATGCTGGAAACCCCAAAAACTAATTGATTTTTGTTTTTATTGAATCTTTAATAATAAAAAATATTAAATAATATTGCATTTTTTCAATACAGATGGTTATTCAAAAATTAATTGATGAATTTTGCTACTATGTGCTGGAAACCCTAAAAACTAATTGATTTTTGATTTTTTGATGCTTTAATAATAAAAAATATTAAATAATTTTGCATTCTCCTAATAAAGCTGGTTATTAAAGAAGTAATTGATGAATTCTGCTACTATATGCTGAAAGCCCTAAAAACTAATAGATTTTGTTTTTTTGATGCTTTAATAATAAAAAATATTAAATAATATTGCATTTTCCAATACAAAAGGTTATTCAAGAATTAATTGATGAATTTTGCTACTATGTGCTGGAAACCCTAAAAACTAATTGATTTTTTATTTTTTGATGCTTTAATAATAAAAAATATTAAATAATATTGCATTTTCCCAATACAGATGGTTATTCAAAAATTAATTGATGAATTTTGCTACTATATGCTGGAAACCCTAAAAACTAATTGATAATTGACTATATGCTGAAAACCTTAAAAACTAATAGATTTTTGTTTTTTTTTTTTTTGATGCTTTAATAATAAACAAGTAAGAAAGCTCTAGTCGAGACTGCTCGACTAGGAGATACCCTGATCCCTACAAAGAGCTGATATTCACACACGCATAAGCACGCGCTCTGCTAACTGCGCAGTAAGCAGCGACTGCGCTTGGGCTGCGCTGCAGTGTGGGCAATACTATGAGAATTTTGTTGCTGAATAATTTCTCCTGTAGTAGGACTATCTTCATGAAACTTTCAGAACGTGATCACAATGTACAAATGTGTGTACATTCCAAAGCACAAGTCTCTAGTACTTGAAATACGTCTTTTGCAAATTGGGGGCGAAGGGGGCGTGGTATCCAAAATCTGTAAATGACAAAATCTGCGTATTGATCAGATGTATATACACACCAAATCTGAAGTCTCCAGGTCTAAAAGTATAGAAATTACGGTGAATAAACAAAATCAATTTATCGATTATTCGCGATAAAAAAGTAATCGGACGAGTTATCGAAAAAAAAGACAAACTTGTACTGCGTATGGTATACATGAGTATGCATACAAAATTTGAAGTCTCTAGCTCTTATATCTTCTGAGATCTAGGCGTTCATACGGACGGACGGACGGACGGACGGACGGACGGACGGACGGACGGACGGACAGACGGACAGGGCTATATCGACTCAGCTCGTCGCCCTGATCAAGAATATATATACTTTATGGGGTCTGCCACGCCTCCTTCTGCCTGTTACATACTTTTCACAAAACCATTATACCCTGATTTCCCATTTTTAATGGGATCAGGGTATAAAAAAATATTAAATAATTTTAAATTTTCCCAATACAGATGGTTATTCAAGAATTAATTGATGAATTCTGCTACTATATGCTGAAAACCCTAAAAACTAATAGATTTTTGTTTTTTTGATGCTTTAATAATAAACAAGTAAGAACGTTGCAGTTGGGCGTTACCAACTGCGGAATACTCATTCACATTCCGGCTCTAGCATGTACAATTTTCAATATGACACGACACAAAAAGTGGCCTACAAATTATTTTTATACCCTGAACCCATTGAAAATGTGAAATCAGGGTATAATGTTTTTGTTAAAATGTATGTAACAGGTAGAAGGAGGCGTGGCAGACTACATAAAGTATATAAATTCTTGATCAGGGCGACGAGCTGAGTCGATTTAGCCATGCCCGTCTGTCCGTGATACTAGAGACATGTACTTTGGCAAATTCATGCATTTCAATTTTATAATCACGATATAAAAGTTTCATGAAAATAGTCCATCAACAAGAAAAGTTATTAAACAATTAAGTTCCCATAGTAAGCCCACACTGCAGCTAATCCGTGTTTAGGCGTGCGTGCCTCTGTGTTTGTGTTTCTTTTGAAGCAGAAAAAAGCGAAGAATTCTTGAAATATCAGTTCCTGGAAGGGATCAGGGGATTTCGTAGTCGAGCAGTCTACAGACAAAAGCGCGCCTTCTAGCCTATTCTAGGAATTGCGATTGATTTCTGAATTTTTCAGTCGTTATTTTAGTTTTGTGAGATGACGCTCTAGCACTGAAGTTATATATATAATTTTTTGCTACTAGATATTCAATCGGAGCAGTGGTGCCGATGGTTGAGGTCACGCAAGTCGTGTTAGGTATCGTGGGTTCTAGACCTATTCGATCACATTTTCTTTTTCATAAATTCGATATTTTATTGGGAGGGTGCGAGCTTGAATGAATAGCACTTAATATTTTTCATTTTCTTAGTCGAAAATTGTTATAAGTTTAAATTTATTTCTTCTTACATAGATGGCTCTCAAATGCTTATACGTAGATATATACATACATATATAAAATACGTACATATACAAACAAGTAAGGAAGCTCTAGTCGAGACTGCTCGACTAGGAGATACCCTGATCCCTACAAAGAGCTGATATTCACGCACGCATAAGCACGCGCTCTGCTAACTGCGCAGTAAGCAGCGACTGCGCTTGGGCTGCGCTGCAGTGTGGGGCAAAGCAATGGGAACTTTGTTGCTGAATAATTTCTCCTGTAGTAGGACTATCTTCATGAAACTTTCAGAACGTGATCACAATGTGAAAATGTGTGTACATTCTAAAGCACAAGTCTCTAGTGCTTAAAATACGTTTTTTGCAAATTGGCGGTGAAGGGGGCGTGGTATCCAAAATCTGTAAATGACAAAATCTGCGTATTGATCAGATGTATATACACACCAAATCTGAAGTCTCCAGGTCTAAAAGTATTGAAATTACGGTGAATAAACAAAATCAATTTATCGATTATTCGCGATAAAAAAGTAATCGGGCGAGTTATCGAAAAAAAAAGATAAACTTGTACTGCGTATGGTATACATGAGTATGCATACAAAATTTGAAGTCTCTAGCTCTTATATCTTCTGAGATATAGGCGTTCATACGGACGGACGGACGGACGGACGGACGGACGGACGGACAGGGCTATATCGACTCAGCTCGTCGCCCTGATCAAGAATATTTATACTTTATGGGGTCTGCCACGCCTCCTTCTGCCTGTTACATACTTTTCACAAAACCATTATACCCTGATTTCCCATTTTTAATGGGATCAGGGTATAAAAATATTAAATAATATTGCATTTTCCCAATACAGATGGTTATTCAAGAATTAATTGATGAATTTTGCTACTATACGCTGGAAACCCTAAAAACTAATTGATAATTGACTATATGCTGAAAACCTTAAAAACTAATAGATTTTTGTTTTTTTTGATGCTTTAATAATAAACAAGTAAGAACGTTGCAGTTGGGCGTTACCAACTGCGGAATACTCATTCACATTCCGGCTCTAGCATGTACAATTTTCAATATGACACGACACAAAAAGTGGCCTACAAATTATTTTTATACCTTGAACCCATTGAAAATGTGAAATCAGGGTATAATGTTTTTGTTAAAATGTATGTAACAGGTAGAAGGAGGCGTGGCAGACTCCATAAAGTATATATATTCTTGATCAGGACGACGAGCTGAGTCGATGTCCGTCTTTCCGTGATACTAGAGACATGTACTTTGGCAAATTCATGCATTTCAATTTTATAATCACGATATAAAAGTTTCATGAAAATAGTCCATCAACAAGAAAAGTTATTAAACAATTAAGTTCCCATAGTAAGCCCACGCTGCAGTT
The DNA here is from genome assembly GCA_037075325.1 of Drosophila mayaguana. Lineage (NCBI taxonomy): Eukaryota > Metazoa > Arthropoda > Insecta > Diptera > Drosophilidae > Drosophila > Drosophila mayaguana. Next base: position 10,404 of record JBAMCG010000015.1, on the reverse strand, counting down.
AATGCGTGTTTATGCGTGCGTGCCTCTGTGTTTGTGTTTCTTTTGAAGTAGAAAAGAGCGAAGAATTCTTGAAATATCAGTTCCTGGAAGGGATCAGGGGATTTCGTAGTCGAGCAGTCTACAGACAAAAGCGCGCCTTCTAGCCTATTCTAGGAATTGCGATTGATTTCTGAATTTTTCAGTCGTTATTTTAGTTTTGTGAGATGACGCTCTAGCACTGAAGTTATATATATAATTTTTTGCTACTAGACATCCAACCGGAGCGGTGTTGCCGATGGTTGAGGTCACGCAAGTCGTGTTAGGTATCGTGGGCTCAAGACCTATTCGATCACATTTTCTTTTTCATAAATTCGATATTTTATTGGGAGGGTGCGAGCTTGAATGAATAGCACTTAATATTTTTCATTTTCTTAGTCGAAAATTGTTATAAGTTTAAATTTGTTTCTTCTTACATAGATAGCTCTCAAATGCTTATACGTAGATATATACATATATATATAAAATACGTACATATACAAAAAAGTCTGCCTACACAATTTCAGCACGTGCTCATTGGTATGTGTTTATGTATGTAGATATAATGCGCACTCTAGCATTTTCTAAGAATCTCAATTGCGATTGATTTGTCTTTGCATTGTTTTTGAATTCCCAGCCGCTACTTTGGCTTTTCTTTGCTATATGGCGACCTACGAATAATGTCATTTCGTTTTAATTGACATTGCTGTGAGTGTCGCGGTGGCGCTGTAGGCAAAGGCGCGGAATGCTTTTATTTTAGCTATTTTGTTGAGGTGCGAGTTCAAATCCCGCGGAAAACTTTTTTAAAAATTTAAATTTTATGTTATTATCATTTCGTTTATATTTTTTCAATTTCATAAAAATGTTTCCTTCCGTCTTATGAATATAAACAAAGCTTATTTATATATATAAGTGACGCACGCATACATGTATACATTTCTTAGTTGGCTGCTACAAATGCCGATTCGCCACGCCTCTAGTGGGCGTTGTTGTGGTTGTGCTTCGAACCCCGGGGAAAACTTTTAATTTTTTTAAGATTTATAATTTAATTTTTATTTTTTAAATTCCACAAAAATGTTTTCTTCCGTGCTATCAATGCCTATTAAGTCTATTTATATATATAGATGGCTCACGCATATAAATGTCGCAATTTGACACTAGAAATGGCGATTGCCACGCCCCTAGTGGACGTAGAAACCTCTTTTTTGGCCCGTTCTTAGAACAAGCTAATGGTAACCCAACTGCAAAATTTGAATGTTTACGCTCAAAAAATGTGGAAATTACAGGGTATTTTTTGATTTGCCACGCCCCTAAAAAGGCGTAACAACAATTTTTGGGCCATCGATAGAGAAGGCTACCAGTAACTTATTATGCAAATTTGAAGCTTTTAGCTCTATAACTGTAGGAGATATAAACTTTTGCGGTTTGCCACGCCCCCTGTGGGCGGAGATATATCCACTATAGCTTTTTGGTCTTGGGTGATCAACCCGAATATACATACAAAATTTCAGGTCTCTAGCATTAATAGAGCCCAAAATATAGCAGAATTTGTAAAATCACTATATCTTCAGATCCGATTTGCCACGCCCCTAGTAGGCGTAGACATATTATTTTTCATAAAATCTTTATAGAATCGTAGCATTAGCTCACATGCAAAATTTAAATGTTCTAGCTTTAAAACTCCAGGAGATACAGTTTTACCCGATTTGCCACGCCCCCAAGGGGCGTAGATATAATCGCCATAGCTTTTGATTTTGGGTATTCAACACGAAGCTACGTTTTAAATTTCAGCGCTCTAGCTTTTCAATTAACATGATTTCTGGCATATCGGAAAATGCATTTTCCGATTTGCCACGCCCCTAGTGGGCGGATCAGGAAAATTTTAACACTTTATAAATGGGAGATATACACGAGTATGTGTTCCAAATTTCAAGTCTCTAGTTCTAATAGCGCCGAAATAGATTGCGTTCATACGGACAGACGGACAGACGGACGGACAGCAAGACGGACATGCACAAAACCAATATACTAATTCACTTCGTGAATTCGTATAAAAATATTAAAAAATTTTTAATTTTCCCAATACAGATGGTTATTCAAGAATCAATTGATGAATTCTGCTACTATATGCTGGAAACCCTAAAAACTAATTGATTTTTATACCCTGATCCCATTAAAAATGGGAAATCAGGGTATAATGGTTTTGTGAAAAGTATGTAACAGGCAAAAGGAGGCGTGGCAGACCCAATAAAGTATATATATTCTTGATCAGGGTGACGAGCTGAGTCGATATAGCCCTGTCCGTCTGTCCGTCCGTCCGTCCGTCCGTCCGTATGAACGCCTAGATCTCAGAAGATATAAGAGCTAGAGACTTCAAATTTTGTATGCATACTCATGTATACCATACGCAGTACAAGTTTGTCTTTTTTTTTCGATAACTCGCCCGATTACTTTTTTATCGCGAATAATCGATAAATTGATTTTGTTTATTCACCGTAATTTCAATACTTTTAGACCTGGAGACTTCAGATTTGGTGTGTATATACATCTGATCAATACGCAGATTTTGTCATTTACAGATTTTGGATACCACGCCCCTTTCGCCCCTAATTTACAAAAAACGTATTTTAAGTACTAGAGACTTGTGCTTTCGAATGTATACACATTTTCACATTATAATTACGTCCTGAAAGTTTCATGAAGATAGTCTGGCTACAAGAGAAATTATTCAGCAACAAAGTTCTCATAGTATTGCCCACACTGCAGCGCAGCCCAAGCGCAGTCGCTGCTCACTGCGCAGTTAGCAGAGCGCGTGCTTAAGCGTGCGTGAATATCAGCTCTTTGTAGGGATCAGGGTATCTCCTAGTCGAGCAGTCTCGACTAGAGCTTCCTTACTTGTTTTTTTTTGATGCTTTAATAATAAACAAGTAAGAACGTTGCAGTTGGGCGTTACCAACTGCGGAATACTCATTCACATTCCGGCTCTAGCATGTACAATTTTCAATATGACACGACACAAAAAGTGGCCTACAAATTATTTTTATACCCTGAACCCATATGTAACAGGTAGAAGGAGGCGTGGCAGACTACATAAAGTATATAAATTCTTGATCAGGGCGACAAGCTGAGTAGATTTAGCCATGCCCGTCTGTCTACTAGAGACATGTACTTTGGCAAATTCATGCATTTCAATTTTATAATCACGATATAAAAGTTTCATGAAAATAGTCCATCAACAAGAAAAGTTATTAAACAATTAAGTTCCCATAGTAAGCCCACACTGCAGTTAATCCGTGTTTATGCGTGCGTGCCTCTGTGTTTGTGTTTCTTTTGAAGCAGAAAAAAGCGAAGAATTCTTGAAATATCAGTTCCTGGAAGGGATCAGGGGATTTCGTAGTCGAGCAGTCTACAGACAAAAGCGCGCCTTCTAGCATATTCTAGGAATTGCGATTGATTTGTGAATTTTTCAGTCGGTATTTTAGTTTTGTGAGATGACGCTGTAGCACTGAAGTATATATATAATTTTTCGCTACTAGATATCCAACCGGAGCAGTGGTGCCGATGGTTGAGGCAACGCAAGTCGTGTTAGATATCGTGGGTTCAAGACCTATTCGATCACATTTTCTTTTTCATAAATTCGATATTTTATTGGGAGGGTGCGAGCTTGAATGAATAGCACTTAATATTTTTCATTTTCTTAGTCGAAAATTGTTATAAGTTTAAATTTATTTCTTCTTACATAGATAGCTCTCAAATGCTTATACGTAGATATATACATACATATATAAAATACGTACATATACAAAAAAGTCTGCCTATACAATTTCAGCACGTGCTCATTGGTATGTGTTTATGTATGTAGATATAATGCGCACTCTAGCATTTTCTAAGAATCTCAATTGCGATTGATTTGTCTTTGCATTGTTTTTGAATTCCCAGCCGCTACTTTGGCTTTTCTTTGCTATATGGCAACCTACGAATAATGTCATTTCGTTTTAATTATCATTATTGCATTATTGCGAGTGCCGCGGTGGCGCTGTAGGCAAAGGCGCGGAATGCTCTTATTATAGCTATTTTGTTGAGGTGCGAGTTCAAATCCAGCGGAAAACTTTTTTAAAAATTGAAATTTTATGTTATTATCATTTCGTTTATATTTTTTTTCAATTTCATAAAAATGTTTCCTTCCGTCTTATGAATATCTACAAAGCTTATTTATATATATAAGTGACGCACGCATACATGTATACATTTCTTAGTTGGCGCTGTAGGCAAAGGCGCGGAATGCTCTTATTATAGCTATTTTGTTGAGGTGCGAGTTCAAATCCAGCGGAAAACTTTTTTTAAAAATTGAAATTTTATGTTATTATCATTTCGTTTATATTTTTTTTCAATTTCATAAAAATGTTTCCTTCCGTCTTATGAATATCTACAAAGCTTATTTATATATATAAGTGACGCACGCATACATGTATACATTTCTTAGTTGGCTGCTACAAATGCCGATTCGCCACGCCTCTAGTGGGCGTTGTTGTGGTTGTGCTTCGAACCCCGGGGAAAACTTTTAATTTTTTTAAGATTTATAATTTTATTTTTATTTTTTAAATTCCACAAAAATGTTTTCTACCGTGCTATCAATGCCTATTAAGTCTATTTATATATATAGATGGCTCACGCATATAAATGTCGCAATGACACTAGAAATGGCGATTGCCACGCCCCTAGTGGACGTAGACACCTCTTTTTTGGCCAGTTCTTAGAACAAGCTAATGGTAACCCAACTGCAAAATTTGAATGTTTACGCTCAAAAAATGTGAAAATTACAGGGTATTTTTTGATTTGCCACGCCCCTAAAAAGGCGTAACAACAATTTTTGTGCCATCGATAGAGAAGGCTACCAGTAACTTATTATGCAAATTTGAAGCTTTTAGCTCTATAACTGTAGGAGATATAAACTTTTGCCGTTTGCCACGCCCCCTGTGGGCGGAGATATATCCACTATAGCTTTTTGGTCTTGGGTGATCAACCCGAGTATATATACCAAATTTCAGGTCTCTAGCATCAATAGTGCCCCAAATATACCAGAATTTGAAAAATCACTATATCTTCAGATCCGATTTGCCACGCCCCTAGTGGGCGTAGACATATAATTTTTCATCCAATCTTTATAGAATCGTAGCATTAGCTCACATGCAAAATTTGAGTGTTCTAGCTTTAAAACTCTAGGAGATACAGTTTTACCCGATTTGCCACGCCCCCAATGGGCGTAGATATATCCGCCATAACTTTTGATTTTGGGTGGTCAACACGAAGCTACGTTCTAAATTTCAGCGCTCTAGCTATTCAACTAACATGATTTCTGGCATATCGGAAAATGCATTTTCCGATTTGCCACGCCCCTAGTGGGCGGATCAGGAAAATTTTAACACTTTATAAATCGGAGATATACACGAGTATGTGTTCCAAATTTCAAGTCTCTGGCTCTAATAGCGCCGAAATAGATTGCGTTCATACGGACAGACGGACAGACGGACGGACAGCAAGACGGACATGCACAAAACCAATATACTAATTCACTTCGTGAATTCATATAAAAATATTAAATAATTTTGAATTTTCCCAATACAGATGGTTATTCAAGAATCAATTGATGAATTCTGCTACTATATGCTCGAAACGCCAAAAACTAATTGATTTTTGTTTTTATTGAATCTTTAATAATAAAAAATATTAAATAATATTGCATTTTTTCAATACAGATGGTTATTCGAAAATTAATTGATGAATTTTGCTACTATGTGCTGGAAACCCCAAAAACTAATTGATTTTTGTATTTTTTGATGCTTTAATAATAAAAAATATTAAAAAAAATAATTTTGCATTCTCCTAATAAAGATGGTTATTCAAGAATTAATTGATGAATTCTGCTACTATATGCTGCAAACCCTAAAAACTAATAGATTTTTGTTTTTTTTGATGCTTTAATAAGAGAAAATATTAAATAATTTTGCATTCTCCTAATAAAGCTGGTTATTAAAGAAGTAATTGATGAATTCTGCTACTATATGCTGGAAGCCCTAGAAACTAATAGATTTTTGTTTTTTTTTTGATGCTTTTATAATAAAAAATATTAAATAATATTGCATTTTCCCAATACAGAAGGTTATTCAAAAATTAATTGATGAATTTTGCTACTATATGCTGGAAACCCTAAAAACTAATTGATTTTTTATTTTTTGATGCTTTAATAATAAAATATATTAAATAATTTTGAATTTTCCCAATACAGATGGTTATTCAAGAATTAATTGATGAATTCTGCTACTATATGCTGAAAACCTTAAAAACTAATAGATTTTTGTTTTTTTGATGCTTTAATAATAAAAAATATTAAATAATATTGCATTTTCCCAATACAGAAGGTTATTCAAGAATTAATTGATGAATTCTGCTACTATATGCTGGAAACCCTAGAAACTAATAGATTTTTGTTTTTTTTTTTTTTTTTTTGATGCTCTCATAATACAAACATTTTAAATAATTTTGCATTCTCCTAATAAAGATTGTCATTCAAGAAATTATTGATGAACTCTGCCACTATATGCTGGAAACCCTAAAAACTAATAAATTTTTGTTTTTTAATCCTCTAATAATACAAAAATTTTAATTAGTTTAGCATTTTCTTAATGCAGATGGTTATTCAAGAATTAATTGATGAATTCTGCTACTATATGCTGGAAACCCTAAAAACTAATCAATTTTTGTTTCTTTGATGCTTTAATAATAAAAAATATTAAATAATATTGCATTTTCCCAATACAGATGGTTATTCAAAAATTAATTGATGAATTTTGCTACTATATGCTGGAAAGCGTACAAAATTAACTTTTTTTTTTTTGATGCTCTAATAATACAAAAATTTTAAATAATTTTGCATTCTCCTAATAAAGATGTTTATTCAAGAATTAATTGACAAATTCTTCTACTATATGCTGAAAACCTTAAAAACTAATAGATTTTTGTTTTTTTTTTTTGATGCTTTAATAATAAAAAATATTAAATAATTTTGAATTTTCCCAATACAGATGGTTATTCAAGAATTAATTGATGAATTCTGCTACTATATGCTGAAAACCCTAAAAACTAATAGATTTTTGTTTTTTTGATGCTTTAATAATAAAAAATATTAAATAATATTGCATTTTCCCAATACAGAAGGTTATTCAAGAATTAATTGATGAATTCTGCTACTATATGCTGGAAACCCTAGAAACTAATAGATTTTTGTTTTTTTTTTTTTTTTTTGGATGCTCTCATAATACAAACATTTTAAATAATTTTGCATTCTCCTAATAAAGATTGTCATTCAAGAAATTATTGATGAATTCTGCCACTATATGCTGGAAACCTTAAAAACTAATAGATTTTTGTTTTTTGATGCTTTAATAATAAAAAATATTAAATAATATTGCATTTTCCCAATACAGAAGGTTATTCAAGAATTAATTGATAAATTCTGCTACTATATGCTGGAAACCCTAGAAACTAATAGATTTTTTTTTTTTTTTTTTTTTGATGCTTTAATAATAGAAAATATTAAATAATTTTGCATTCTCCTAATAAAGCTGGTTATTAAAGAAGTAATTGATGAATTCTGCTACTATATGCTGAAAACCCTAAAAACTAATAGATTTTTGTTTTTTTGTTGCTTTAATAATAAAAGATATTAAATAATATTGCATTTTCCCAATACAGAAGGTTATTCAAGAATTAATTGATAAATTCTGCTACTATATGCTGGAAACCCTAGAAACTAATAGATTTTTTTTTTTTTTTTTTTTTGATGCTCTAATAATACAAACATTTTAAATAATTTTGCATTCTCCCTATTTTTGTTTTTTTTGATGCTTCAAGAATAACAAATATTAAATAATATTGCATTTTTTCAATACAGATGGTTATTCAAGAATTAATTGATGAATTTTGCTACTATGTGCTGGAAACCCCAAAAACTAATTGATTTTTGATTTTTTGATGCTTTAATAATAAAAAATATTAAATAATTTTGCATTCTCCTAATAAAGATGGTTATTCAAGAATTAATTGATGAATTCTGCTACTATATGCTGCAAACCCTAAAAACTAATAGATTTTTGTTTTTGTTTTTTTTGATGCTTTAATAAGAGAAAATATTAAATAATTTTGCATTCTCCTAATAAAGCTGGTTATTAAAGAAGTAATTGATGAATTCTGCTACTATATGCTGGAAGCCCTAGAAACTAATAGATTTTTGTTTTTTTTGATGCTTTTATAATAAAAAATATTAAATAATATTGCATTTTCCCAATACAGAAGGTTATTCAAAAATTAATTGATGAATTTGGCTACTATATGCTGGAAACCCTAAAAACTAATTGATTTTTTATTTTTTGATGCTTTAATAATAAAATATATTAAATAATTTTGAATTTTCCCAATACAGATGGTTATTCAAGAATTAATTGATGAATTCTGCTACTATATGCTGAAAACCTTAAAAACTAATAGATTTTTGTTTTTTTGATGCTTTAATAATAAAAAATATTAAATAATATTGCATTTTCCCAATACAGAAGGTTATTCAAGAATTAATTGATGAATTCTGCTACTATATGCTGGAAACCCTAGAAACTAATAGATTTTTGTTTTTTTTTTTTTTTGATGCTCTCATAATACAAACATTTTAAATAATTTTGCATTCTCCTAATAATGATTGTCATTCAAGAAATTATTCATGAACTCTGCCACTATATGCTGGAAACCCTAAAAACTAATAAATTTTTGTTTTTTAATCCTCTAATAATACAAAAATTTTAATTAGTTTAGCATTTTCCCAATGCAGATGTTTATTCAAGAATTAATTGACAAATTCTTCTACTATATGCTGAAAACCTTAAAAACTAATAGATTTTTGTTTTTTTTTTTTTTTTTGATGCTTTAATAATAAAAAATATTAAATAATTTTGAATTTTCCCAATACAGATGGTTATTCAAGAATTAATTGATGAATTCTGCTACTATATGCTGAAAACCCTAAAAACTAATAGATTTTTGTTTTTTTGATGCTTTAATAATAAAAAATATTAAATAATATTGCATTTTCCCAATACAGAAGGTTATTCAAGAATTAATTGATGAATTCTGCTACTATATGCTGGAAACCCTAGAAACTAATAGATTTTTTGTTTTTTTTTTTTTCTGGATGCTCTCATAATACAAACATTTTAAATAATTTTGCATTCTCCTAATAAAGATTGTCATTCAAGAAATTATTGATGAATTCTGCCACTATATGCTGGAAACCTTAAAAACTAATAGATTTTTGTTTTTTGATGCTTTAATAATAAAAAATATTAAATAATATTGCATTTTCCCAATACAGAAGGTTATTCAAGAATTAATTGATAAATTCTGCTACTATATGCTGGAAACCCTAGAAACTAATAGATTTTTTTTTTTTTTTTTTTTGATGCTTTAATAATAGAAAATATTAAATAATTTTTGCATTCTCCTAATAAAGCTGGTTATTAAAGAAGTAATTGATGAATTCTGCTACTATATGCTGAAAACCCTAAAAACTAATAGATTTTTGTTTTTTTGTTGCTTTAATAATAAAAGATATTAAATAATATTGCATTTTCCCAATACAGAAGGTTATTCAAGAATTAATTGATAAATTCTGCTACTATATGCTGGAAACCCTAGAAACTAATAGATTTTTTTTTTTTTTTTTTTTTTTTGATGCTCTAATAATACAAACATTTTAAATAATTTTGCATTCTCCCTATTTTTGTTTTTTTTGATGCTTCAAGAATAACAAATATTAAATAATATTGCATTTTTTCAATACAGATGGTTATTCAAGAATTAATTGATGAATTCTGCTACTATATGCTGGAAAGCCTACAAAATTAACTATTTTTCTTTTTTGATGCTCTAATAATACAAACATTTTAAATAATTTTGCATTCTCCTAATAAAGATGGTTATTCAAGAATTAATTGATGAATTCTGATAATATATGCTGAAAACTTTAAAAACTAATAGATTTTTGTTTTTTTTTTTGATGCTTTAATAATAAAAAATATTAAATAATATTGCATTTTCCCAATACAGAAGGTTATTCAAGAATTAATTGATGAATTCTGCTACTATATGCTGGAAACCCTAAAAACTAATAGATTTTTGTTTTATTTGATGCTTTAATAATAAACAAGTAAGAACGTTGCAGTTGGGCGTTACCAACTGCGGAATACTCATTCACATTCCGGCTCTAGCATGTACAATTTTCCATATGACACGACACAAAAAGTGGCCTACAAATTATTTTTATACCCTGAACCCATTGAAAAT